>JAOUZG010008327.1:6401960-6420069 GCA_026289955.1 Argiope argentata | reverse complement strand
TTTATCATTACATACTAACTTATACAATATACTATTAATAATGGGATTCATAAGGCACCTTTTATAAGCCTTTAAAAAAACTAATAAAATTCCATACTGACTAAAAGAATTTAACAAGTGACGCCAATTAGAAATTTAATGCTGTAATATAAATTAATTTAAAAAATAACGATTTTAAATTTAGTATTAATACATTGGTATTTAGTATTGTCATTAATACATATATATTAAAGAAGAGAGAAATCATACTTTTATTGCTTATATCATATAATAAAGTTTTAGTAATTATATAATATATATATTTAATGTAAGAATTATAAACGCCATTATGCATAATGAAGGAGACTGGCATTAAACGACTAAATTAAATAATTATATGATTGAAATTATAATAAACAACTCTGATCGTTATTAAAAAAGTTAACATTTTTATTAAAATAGCATTGATATAATTACAGAGCTTTGAAGACTTCTATTAAACGCCTTAAATTAAATGTTTATCATACAAGCGAGAAGAATCATACTTTCATTATTTATTTTATACATTAATTATACACATATTTGTATATTTAAAACAACTTATGTGCATGCTGCTGACGTATTGATTTTAAAAAAATCGTTTTGTTATCGTACTTCGTTCAGGTTATTGTCAATATTAAGTACAATTTTATTAATCGAATTAAATTCAGTGAAGCTTTTTTCACTAATGTTCTGACGAAAAAAAATTGAAAATGCTTCAATGAAGTTAATTGTGTATTTAAATGAAGGAAAAAAAATGCGATGAAATAATTATACACCTTTATTTGAAGTAAGATAATTTAAACAATTTCTAAATTCTATTTATTTATTATTTATTAATAAATTCAAAGTCTTGATGTCTCTTTTCTTCTCAATAGAAAGGGGGAAATAGCTAGAGTCAGTAAAATTTAAAATGTTTGAAAAGTGTAAATGTCAAATTAACGAAGCATTTCTTCATATAAATAAAGTATTTTATACTTACAGGTATCTTGGTCACATTATAGATATCTTGGTATACTTAACGCACACGCACACGCGCGCACACACACACACACACACACACACAGAGAGAGAGAGAGAGAGAGAGAGAGAGAGAGAGAGAGAGAGAGAGAGAGAGAGAGAGTATGGGAAAAATGAAAGATCAGAACTCTGCAATAGCATTGGCGGAAACTATTATTAAATACAAAGAACCATTATACGATCCCTTCAAAACGGTACAGCAGAGGTAACAATACCAACTAGGATGGTGAAAACAACTGTCCTATACGCTTCGTATCCCCATATTTAAGGTGCTTCGCATTGAACTGAAATGGGATATAAAGGAAAAACATATATATAATAATTTACCATCGAGCTTATTTAATTTCGAAAAAGGTTCTTAATCTAGCAAAATCAATAAAAGCATTCAAAATTTTAAAGATATAGTATTTATAACTGTTAATAACACTTTGCTGCCATTTTTTTAAAGAACTGGGTTAAAAAAATTTTACCATTTGTTCTTTCTATTATTATTATTTTTTTTCTTCATATAACTTTAAACAGAAAAAAATCGAAGAAATAATTCATGCTTAAAATATATCTGAGTAAAAAATATAGCAACTAATTTTCGATTAATTAATTTTTTTTCTTTTTGATTTACATTATTTTCAAGAAATACTTTCTTACAATAAAAATTTAAATTTTCAAATTCGTTGTATTTTGACATTCTTCTCTTAACACATTTAATTTCATATTTGTAAAGAAAGAATTTTGTAATCGTTTTTTAATGTTATTTTGGATACCAGAGAAAGATCCTGTTGTCCTAAACTTCTAAAATTTTCTTTACTTGTGTATTTTAAAAATTGAGATAATGTATTAATATTTTTAGGTATGATTTTTTTTTTCGTATACATATAAAAACGCACTTTTAAGAATTAAAAAAAAATTCTCTCTAAACAGCTACATTACATTCGAAAAATCCTTATTGAAAACAGAAATAACAAAACACATTTAACTATATACTTGATGCTTATAATAATAGTCTTAGACAATAACAATATTTATAATTATGACATAAAATAAACAAACGTAAATCTCGCCAAACTATTTCAACAATAATGTTGAGAAATATTTGCAAAACGCAATGAATTTCTCAAGTTAAAATAAAGTAGTTTTAAATCCACCATTTTATTTGAAGACTACATTCTAAGAAATCTCTTTTAAAGCTATTTTATTTTAATGCACAATAAGTATAATAAAATACTTTTATATTTCCTAATACTTAAAGTAATTGTGAAGATAAAATAAACAAATGTCTTAAAAATATGCATTTAAGTTAAATCTATATTTTATTCTCTAATCTGTGTATAATCCTTTATTAATATGCTGAGAAGAAGATAAAATATAGCTGTGTCTTCAAATTAAAATGAATTTATATGAACTTGCATTTGTTAATTAAAAGATGCGGATTTAATTAAATATTAATTTCTAGATTTCTTTAGTTGATTACCGAATTAGGAAGAGCTAATTTGGTGACGAGTTAATTAACGAAAGTTAAGAATTTACGCGACATTGAATTTAATTTATTTAAGTAATGCCAATTAAATGTAATTTATTTAGACTTTTAATTCATTCGTTTTTATTATTATTATTTAAGATGCTTTTCACTTTCAACTTTAATGAAAAACAGATAAGCTACGAAATTGCTTAAGCGTAAAAAGTAAAAAAGTTTGTTGCTAATTGCATTCTTTTGCAAACGATTTTTAAGGAAATGAACAAATTAAAAAAAAAACAAAATGTGAATAATTATTGAGATGAATGTTATTTTGAAATCTGATATACTGTCGCACCTGCTTTTAAAGAATCGTTTAATTAAAGTGTATTTAATGACTAGTAATTTTTCAATAAAAGTATGAAAAATAAAAAAATAAAAATATCAGCTGCAAACATGAAGAAGTGAAAAAATAAACAGACGATTTTTAAAAAGTAGTGAATGGAGTGATTCGGAAAAGATAAATAATTGTTGATAAAAGATAATAACGGTTATTTTAAAATTACTATTTGTTTAAAATTATTCTCTTGAATAATTTTTTATAAATATTTTTAATATGTATAAGAATTGTTATTTTTATTAAAGTTCTAGACGTCTCGGGTTTAAAATTTGAAAAGATTTTAATTATGAAATGTTAATGCTTCAGAAAAAGATGCTCCACTCTAGAAAATCATAATTTCATTTCACAATATTTGCTTTTCACAAAGAAGAGAAAATGCTAAAACTAAACTATTTTTTTGTGTGTGTTTTATACCTTACATGATGAAATTATTTATTTGTTCTAAAGTCTTCAGATAATATTTAAAATTTGGTATCTTTTTTAGATTATTTTAAACATCTCGTCAGTTATCTACATTTTGAAGACACACGATTGCATCTTTTTTCAATAACTAGATGATGCAATGTACGTGAAAAAATTCTTTTTTGCTATCTTCTTGGCGCATTTTGGGAAAAAAATTGTCTTCGTTTGTGTCTATTTTAAATTGTGTTTATTAATCTATATTATTGTATTACAAAGTTATATTCTTTACTAATGCTAACTCTATATACTGGTGTCTCTGACGGATACAGTACGACCACATTTGTTTGAAACATAAATAAATAAAAATGGCGCTCTAAAAGCGTAAACAAGTGTAAAATAGTTCCAGCTGTGTAACATTCTAAACGGCTTTCAAATTTTAAATAATGTTGATTGAATAAAATTAGTATTTTTGAAAATACCCGGGATAAATAAACATTACAGCAGTGTACAGTATTAATATAAATATAAATAATTTGTATTGTTCTTATACCTAGTATTATATCAAATAAGTATCTTATGTAAATTGATTGTAATACTGAATATATAAGAAACTTCTATAATAAATGACGTAATCGAATCAAAATGGAGCATCTTTTGGACTGATTATCTGCATTAAACTTCTCCAAAATTTCATTCTAGTATTTTATATCTATTATTCCTTTATCATCAACAATTAGGTCATGTAATTTTATCAAAATTTTATTCTATTTACATTTATTTACGCGTTACTATATTGGAATGATTTTGGGACAATTTTTAAATACCTTGTGGCATTTGTCTGCATGTGCATAAGATGCGATATCATTATCGAACTGGTCTTTCAATATGTACCAAAATTGAATATTTTCATTCGTTAGAAATTCAATTCTTATTTGTTTTTCAACTAAATATATTTGATATTTAATGTTCAGCCCATTATATTTAAAAAATGGAATTATAAAAATATTAAAACGTTACCAAAAGATATATTAAATTTTAAATGATTTATGTTTGTTGCTACAGTAACGATACTAAAATCGTCTGCTAAAGTTAAGACCGTCTGGCTTTTAATTGATTTTTTGTCGCATGCTGCCTTGAAATAAAAATTATAGGTATATATCAAATTTCGGTTTGAGGGGGCGAATGGGAAGATGAAATATATATTCTATTATTTTCACTACAACACGAAACTAAACAAAGCAACAAAAAAAAAACCCATGTTTTTTTTTTTATAAATACACGAGAATTACAGTGGGTAACTCCCTCTGAATAATATATAGATTCTCTAATTATATATGAAAACAGAAAACGATATATTCCAGATTGTTACAAAAGAAATTTTCTTCTAGGTTGTGGTAAGCCCACCCTGTGGAACTTCTTTAGCATGAATCGACGTTTTGTTCATTTTCTGATTATACCACTGCTTTAAGAGAATAACGGAAAAATATTTTAAAAAAAAAAAGAATACAGAATGAATAGTTTCTTTTATTACTTTACCATTTATTCTTTACTCTACTGGGGCGGGAGTATACGTTCCTCATTTTTTTCCATCCCACTCTGGACTTTCCATGATTTTTTTTCTCCATCCGCCAGTATGCAATACGCTTAACATCCCCCCCTATCCTCCCTCATCGAACCCAGCGCAGATGGCATACGCATTCTTCAGCCCCCCTCCCCCTTCCATTGTCACTGCAGATCACAGCTAAAGTACCTATTCTCCGGCATGCACAATGCCCGGGCCTGTTCTATTGTCTGCCAAGCATGAAAATGTCAGCATCTGGAGGGGAGGGTGGGTTGGATGGGAATGCACGGTGGGTTATACAGGTGGCACGTGTTGGGAAACTCCTAGGGAAGGAAGAGGAAGATAAAATTTGCAAAAATCTGGAGGAAAAAGTTTGAAGAGGAGGAGGTAGGAAGTGGCATGGGAGATGGATCAGCTGCAGTCACCTGTGTCAAGCAGCTGATGCCGCTGTCAGAAAAGGAAACGAGAAGGAGAAGCGTCTTCTCGACAAGAATAAAATGCTCTAAAGGGTAATTATGCAGAAAGGATGTATGTATGCATATCGTCTGGGTTCGAAAGGATATTCCAAGGAGACCCGTAAACCTTCCAATAGACTTGTGGAATTTTCGAATCCGAAACGACCTTCTCAAGTGACTTTAAATAAAACTGTGGATGTTTTATCGATACGTAACGTTGCCTTAGAGCAACATACCCGATTTCGTCTTCTTCGAACTTTATGACAGTGTTTTCTAACATAGAACCACGGAAGATGTGCTCAGGGCTACCGCTAGTCGAAAATTCCAAATCTTTTAATAAGAATTCAGTTAATCACGTGGTCATCTTAGGTGGAGCCAGCTACCTATCATTTAAACATCACATGATCTGACTGTTGATATTAATATATTCTTTTTTCTCCATTAAAGGCAAACTTGACCCTGGTACGAGGGGGAGTGTGATCTGGGCTATCTCCCACGTAAAGTTTTATGTGTAGTTCTCTAGGTCTGCTACACTATGGCGTAATCATGCGCCTTTTGTTGTGGATGTTAACAAATAAGCCGCATAAAAGATCAACCTGTGTCTTCAAGTCATTTCACCCGGAATAAAATCTTCACTATCAGATAAATTATTGTCTAATCAAGAAAGCAGCAATAATTTAATCTACATCCTCTTCATAACAGAAACCCTGATTCTCGTGAAGATTAATACAATATATGTGAACTCTAACAACATATTCATATTAAGGTCTATAAAACTAAATTTGATCTCTTTCGTTTAATAATAATGATAATAAATGCAAGCATGTTTTAGCCACTATGAATCACCAGAAGTAGTCTTTCTAAAACTTTCTAACATATTTTTTATATCACACCAAAAACCACCTTACATGATATAGGGGTAGCGCGTCTTCCCCATGATCTGGGCGTTCCTGGTTCAAGTCCTGATTCAGGCATGGTTGTTCTTCTGTCCTCTATCTGTAAGGTGTGCTCTACCTGTATGTCCCTCTATAAAAGGTTCTGCGCGAGCGAATGTGATGAGTGAGTAGCAAAAGTTGTACACTTGGCCCTTTTTGGCGTTACTAGAAAAACAAGAGACACTCATTAGACTTAAATCGTTGACCACCTCAGCGAGCTTGTCAATAGCAAGTGCCATAAGAAACAACAACAACAATCACCACCTTACATGGCATTACTCTTCAACATATACGAAATGTTAACTTTTACTGAATATATTATATCATTCTTGGCGAGTTATTTGGCAAATGATTTCTGGCATGCGTTAATAATATCCACAAATCGATTTTGTATTTTCAACACGGTCTTATCAACAGAATGAAACAAAAATTTGATATAATATTATACTTGGAATCAAAAAATCCTTTATGAAATTTGTAATATTCTAGTCGCCGCATTTTCGAATCATAGCTTATATGTTTCTGAAAGTACAGACCGACGGACAATCAACTCGATATTGGATTTGGCCCAAACCTTTATAGGTGTCTACTCTATGGATATTGAATTTGTGTACCAAATCTTATTTGTCAAGCTCTCTTCGTTTTGTAATTATGTGTAACTTATATTCGGATAAACAGATTTTCTGTGAATGGAATTTACACAAAATTTGATGTAATTCTGCTGATCTGGTGCAAAGATCTTTATACAAAATTTTTGTCATCAAATTCGAATGATTTTTGAATTATCTTTATCAGATCGACAGACAGACGGAAAATTTTCAAAAATGTGCTTTTTTTAAACTAGGGGAGGTCTGAAATGTGGAGCTTTCTCAAAATTTCGTGTTCGAAGTTTGTGACAATTATACTTTCTCTATACTACGAGTACGAGAAAGTAAAAATTCGATAAAAAGTGTTAGCAATCTTTATAATATATTACAACTATTTTTTTGGTAATTAACAGATGTTCTACTCTAACAACCTGGGCCTGACTAAGGCAGGGGAATACGGGGCAGTTTCCCCGGGCCCCAACATAAACGGGACCCAATTCAAATATATATTACGTTTCCTTCTTTAATGAACTTTCTTCATTACTAAAGTAGTAAAGCTGAGGGGCACCAAAGAAGGTTTTGCCCTGGGCCCCAACTAGTCTAAATTGTGCCCTGCTAACAACATTTTGATTGTATTATTTGATTTTCATTAATATACCATTTTCCATTTGTCTTGCGATGTGGCATTGATCGTTGTAGGTACTCTTAGGCTATCTAAATCTCGTGGCCATTCCGAATATCAAAATCAAATATTTTTTGATAGATTAGATTAAAATCTTTACATAATTTGTTTTTATTTGCCTTTTTAGAAACTGAAATATCAAAACACTTAATAGTTTTTAATTTTTTACAAAATTGGTTTTGGTACATCGGGTATAAAAAAAATCCGAGTCTGAAGCTAAAAAAAATAATTTACATAAAAAATGTCTAATTTTTCCTTCCTACATTCCAAATAATACTTAATAAGATATTTGTTGGTTTTAACGCCGATTTAAAAAAGCACCAATAAAAAACTTCGCCAATTTGGCAATTTCTATCGTCAAGCTATATAGCATGTGATTCGACCATGATTTAATATTTCCGTTTGCTGTGAGTTTTGAAAATTCTTTTTATAATTTGGCGAAATTTTTTTCTCAGTACTTTCTGATCACCTTTAAAACCAAATTGTATCATTAATAATAAAATCGAGAATGCTTTTTAGAATCATAAATCAATATAATTTAAAGGGAGATTAATTAAGAATGTGACAAGAATAATATTCCAAAATCAATTCAAATAATGCTTGATTTCAATTTGATTAATTTCAATTGTGCTGGTCGTATAATTAAATAAAAGTACAAATTTAAAAATTTTCAAAATGCCGCCACATTGTCTCGAGGGCCTGTGATACCTAAAATTGTGGAACCCTTAAGTTTAAACTATTTTGTAAAACAGGCCTGGTCTTTTGAACGAAGCATAAACAATACTTTACTATACTTGTATTGTATAAAGGAAATAAATGACTTGCGGCTTTTATATTATTGATTTTGGCTACATATTTTCTGCAAAATAGAATCTACGTCTACGTGTTTGTAACTTTGACGTACATAACAACAATGTATAACCCTAAGCTTATTTGGATGACACATAGGTATATATTTTTTCCTGTTGCAACAAAAATGTCTGCCATATAAATCCCCGAGTTTGTTCTTTAAATTCTTGAACAGACACAGACAGAATATATGAAAGGTCTATATTCTATTTTCTGTGTTTGTTTTCCCAAATTTTTCTGCGAAAATCCTTTGAGACCAGAGTTCACAAAATGTATAGTCTTAAATCAATACTGTTTTAGATGTGAAAATAAAGGTAATCCTTCTGTCTGGACTTTTGTTGAATTTATTACAAGAAAAGTATTAGTTTTTATCCTTTTGACATTTTGAAAATAACCGCCTACATAAATTGTTTGCGCTCCTATTTTAAAATGTTTTTAATTTTACAAAAATCCTTTTAAATAAATTTAGAAGATTTGTAAAATTGATATAACAATATCTCTTGTGGTGCATATAGTTTTTTATATTAAGATGCTTAGATTTGTAAATCTTTCCATTTAGAATTTAAAACACTTTTTAATATCCTTTATATTTGCATACATGGAAAGCTGCAATAGATTGTTCCTCAATTTATAACGTTCTAAATTTTTGAATTTTTTAAAAATTTGAACACTTTTGTTAACAAATATTTTTAATTTTCTCAGATCTACATTGTTACTTAACTATATATTAAATTAAAATGTGTTTTCTTACCAGTGGCGCTGAATAGTGTTAAGTCTGTGAAACATTTAATATCAAGTTTAAAATGCAGAAAATAATTAAAATGAATTCTGCAAGATAACAACAAACAAGTTTTGAATTAAAATTTAAAAAAAAGATTCAAATGAGATCTGCTATGAATATTTCAATGTATCATGTCATAAAATTATTTCTTGAATGGCCAAGCACCACGTGCCCGTTCAAGTTAAATTATATTATTATCCATTTGAATTGTTTCATTGAATGAGTCACTTTAGTATTGCAAACGATCCAAAAATTGTTGATTGATCGTTTAAAAAAATATCACAATTCCTGTTTATTTCATTTCGTATAATCACGTGCTCAAAATGACATTTTTCTAGGTTTTATTTCATGTAGTCATTAACTAGTTTTTTTAAAATCAGAGCGTTTATAAATGCAATGGCAACACGATACTAAAAGCTGATTTTTTTTTTTTTTGAGATGCTTGTGCAGATAATAAAATTCTTATTTTTCGCCTACGGATTTTTGTTGACGCCAAAACCTTCATCCCTAAAACATCATATTCTGACGTGATAATAACTAAAATAAGCCAGTCACTTTTGTTGTTCAAATGGTCCAAAAAACCTTTGTCTCGCATTTATTATTTAAAAAAATAACACATTTCCTATTTATATCATTTTACAATGATATAAATAGGAAATGCAAATTAAACCCATAATAGGAAATGCAAATACTCAAAATAATATTTTTCTAGGTTTTATTTGCTGTAATAATTAACTTCTTTTTTTTAAAAAAAAATCAGAGTTTTTGTAAATGGGATGGCATCACGTTATTAAAAGCAGATTTTTTGAGATGCTCGAGCAGATAATAAAATTTTCATATTTCGCCTACAGATTTTTGTTGACGTCAAAAATCTCTTTCCAAGAACAACATCATGTTCAAACATGATAAAAACAAAAGAGTTTAATACATAGTTAAAGAAAATACTTGGAGTTTTCTTGCGAGTTTAGCCTCCGCATTCAAAAAGTTACTGCTACAATTTATAATATGAATTCTTTTCGTTTTTGTAAAACATATTCATCAACTTTGTAAGTTCAAACTTTCTGAAAGTTAAATCTTTATTAATTAAACAATTTACAGTCATCATTTGCATATTCGCTCGTCGCAAGGTAGCTAAATTCGTTTCTTTATCTACGTATTATTCTAATTTTGTTTACATTCTCGTGAAGCTTCGCTATTTTATTCCTATCTACTAACACAAAAAGATGAAGAAGAATATATTATCACCAGACGATAATTAATGTAAATTCAGCCATGAACTGTATGTTAAGCAGTTACTTTAAAAAGTTATTCATTTTCTTGCTCGTATACTGAAGAACATATCAGTTATAAAATCAAAAACCCAGCTTGTCTTACCTTTTAGATAAACTAATCAAGATTCTCCATGGCCAATCATGTTTTATTTATTAAAATATTATTCATCATTAAAATTATACTGCGCTTAATATTCTTTTACTTAGCTTTAATAAGCACAAAATCAGGTATATAATGTACCTGTTATTTTTTGACTAAATTATAGCTTCTGAATATTTTAATTAGAATTTCTTTTTCTTGTGGGTTGAATGTATTAGATTATTTCTTTATTTTATATCATGTACATATGAAGTGAAGATTTTCTAGATTATTTACGAAAAAAAGTAAATATATAAAAATCGTTACATGGATGTCGATTATATTTATATATAAAAATAGATTTTTTTTAAAAAAAAATTCTGAAACTGAATTTTTGTAATTTTTTTAAATCAGCACATTTAATAATCATTCTTTATATATTTCTTTCCATAAGAAATTAATAATTTTTTGTGGCTAAATATTTTAATTAAGAAATTTGTTTCCAGTGATTATAATAGCCTTAAATGCTGTAAATTTCTATATATTTCTATCTTCATGTCGTGACTGCTTTTCTAGTTATCTTCTTTCAAATAAATCAAAAATGTGAACAAAATTTCACAAAGATTTCTTTAAAATAAAAATGTTTTTGATATTGATAAAATTTTACTAATATTTTAGATAGACTCATCTTTTATGTTTAATATAGAAATTTTGAAATGAATTATAATTCTTTGTTTTGCAAGAAGCATATAAAAAGCATAAAATACTATGCAAGAAGTATAGTATTTGCAAGAAGCATAAAAAAGAAAACATAAAGGAAGCATATAAAGTTTTGTTTTGCAAAAAGAATATATAATATATTTTCAAGAAGCATATATAATGTTTTACAAAAAGCACATAATAACAAGAAGCATAATTCATTTCAAATACTCAATCACAAATACTATTTGATAATAATATTTCAAAATTTCTATTGATGCCATTCATAGTTCAATAAAATTTCATTGTTTAAATAAATAGCTTGAAATAAGTTAATTATTTAAAATAAGATTAAAATAAGAATCATTTGTAATAATTTACTTTATTTTTATGAATAATATTTTATTTAAAATAATAAGAAGATTCTTAGCAATGATATATTATCTAATATAAAGTAAAATAACTAACTAACTAAATAAATAAACTGGCTTACATTTACTTTTGAATTATAGAATAAATTTGCATAATCAGAACGTAAATCAATATCAAAAAGTATTCACACACATTCTTTAAAGAGAATTTTTAAGTAACTATATTTTCTTTTTAAATATAAATATATTTGAATATAGATAATGATATAAAAATGGAATATAATATGAAATAAAATTTGAAAAATTGGTTTTTCCCGATTTTGGTATTTTGGTTATGAAAACAACAGGTAAATAACGATTAATTTTAATACATTCCAATTGGTAAAATAAAATTGTCAAATTGTAATAAAAGCTGAATGATTTACACTTTTAATTATTTTTGTAAGTTATATATTTTTTGTAATTAATTTTGTTTAGAGGCATCTAAAAATGCTAATTTTATCTAATTTTAATAAAATGAATATTATCTGAAACCATAATTATGTGCATACATTAATTATGCTTTGCATGTAAACTAGGTATTATTTTATTTTAAAATGCATGATCTTATTTTTAAATCGAAGAATCATGTAATTTCAATATATATTTAAAATACTTACATATATATTTAAAATAATCGAATTTTGTAACAAGGTAACAAATAGTAAGTTCATATTATCATAAAATATATTAATTCTATTAGAATCCTAGTATGAAATTCAACTTTGAAATAAAATCTCAAAATCTCAAATTAATAATATTTAATTCAAAAGAAGTTCAAACAGTTTTGTATAAATATCATTGCGATATCCATTTTCATTAAGGAATAAAATAACTCAGGGAATTAATTATATTGATAAATTGCACATTTATATAAAGCGATTGAAAAGCACTGAATTCCGTAGAATTCCAAGTATTTAATATTGGATGAAATTTTCTCATTTAATTCTAATTAAATATGATTTTAAAAAAATGAATAATTGCATGTTATATTTCCTTCATCGACTCATGATATTTTTTCTACTTCATTCTCAAATGATGTATTATAGTTGTCCCACGTAACTTTTCTATCCCCTCTTAACGTATTATCACAATTCGAGGAAAATATCGATATTTCCTATTGTTCACTGACAATAAATCGTGGCAGACAATAGTACTTTACGATTTATCGAAATAATAGTTAAATATTATGGCGCAAAAAAAATCATCCTTTTTGTTACTAACTGAAAAAAGAAGGGCTATTAAAAGATCTGATATAAACTGAGTTAAGTTAGCTATACTATTCGTTAAAAGTATCGGAGATCGAAGTACACCACTCAAAAGCTATTTCTCTACCTTTTTTCATATACCATCGCACGCTATCTTAATTCAAATTGCGCCAAAGTATAAAACCCGATGCAACAAAAGAGTCAAATTTCTTTAGTTTTGAAAGAGCCAAAGACTGGAAAGAAAAAGAAAAAATGCCAAACGAATATTTTCCGCTTCTGACGTAACAACAAAAAACAAGACAAAACAAAAGCATAAGTGGATGCATCGTTTGGCAGGAAAGAGTGGAAGAGTTTCAATTTGAAAATGGCTCTACAGCTAGTTTTAGCGAAGCGAGATTTTAAACATTCAGCTCGTCTTCCCTGCTAATATTCTGGGTACTTTGCATGGAAATTGACTACTATTCGCATTTGATTTTACCTCCTAGTGGTGGTGTCTCTAGTTCCTTTTATTTCGTCCAAAGCAAAACAATGAGTAGAGAATAGAGGGAAAAATGTTACTGTTGAACAATTTGTGACCGTTATTAAACATTGCAGACATACTTTGTTTATTTTTTCTGCTTCTTTTTTCCCCGTTTTTGTTGAGCAAACAAATCGAGACAAAAAATTCCCAGTTTTTTTTTGAATTCTTTTGTCTGAAGAGTGTCTGAGAAAACTGCATTGTCGGAATAATAACTCGTTGGGTTATCCAAGATTTTGTCTTTTCTATGTAGCATTTGGTTAGCTAAAGTGAATGCTTTTTTTCTCTGTTGTAATTTCCTCGGTGGAAGTATTGTTTAGTGGGATATGAGAAGGGAATGTAGAAATGTCCATGGTATGGAATAAAATGAAATGAAATGAAAGCTTATTTGCACAATGTTATGTTTTCTAGACTGCATTCTGAAAAGACGTCTGTCTGTTGTACAAACTATGAGATATGCTTGATTAACCATAAACTCTATAATGTTGGTATTTCATAATTATTGTACATTCATTTTTGTTGTAAATATTTGTCTAGAAACTCAATTGAAAACATTCTGTGGTATAACATAGTTCAAAATAAGAGTTTATGATTTATTTTTGGTACCTTTCAACTTAAGATAATGAAATTGTTATAGTCTGTTTGTAAAGTTGTTATTTATTAAGGGAAAAGTAGTTCTTTAGTAATATATTTTATTTTTTATGACGTTACGGAAAGAGTTCAGTTTTGATTCTCTTCTAACCATTAAACTGTTTTTAAGAGTATTCTCGTCATGGGAAAAAGTACAATATTTTGCTTTATTAAATGTAGCTTTATTAAAAGTAGCAAAGCTTTATTAAATGTAGCTCTAAACAAATTAAGTAAATAATATAAAGAAATAAAAAGATTAAAATGAAATCTGCTCTGCATATTTCAATGTATCATGCCAGAGCATCATTTCTTGAACGGCCAAACAACGCGTGCTCGTGCGAGTTAAATTATATTTTTATTCATTTCAATGGTTTCGTTGAATGAGTCACTTTGGTATTGCAAACGATCCAAAAAAAAACTCTGTTTCGCAATTATTGTTTTAAAAAATATCACAACTCCTATTTATTTCATTACATGTCATCACGTGCTTAAAATGACATTTGTTTAGGTTTTATTTGCTGTGGTAATTAACTTATTTTTTTAATGAGAGCTTTTGTAAATGCAAAGGCAACACTTTATTAAAAGCTGATTTTTTTGAGATGCTCGTGCAGATGATAACATTTCAATTCTTCGCCTTCGGAATTTTATTGACGCCAAAAGTCTCATCCCCAAAACAGCATCATATCCAGACATGATAAAAATATTACAATAGTTAAATGTAATAAACGCACTTTGATGATATATTTCCAATTTTCAACTTTTGACTTAGCAGTTAATGTTTCCAGTTTTATTATTTTAGATCAGAATATTTCGACTAGTTCGATTTTTTTAAAGTTTTTTTTTTTTTTGATTTTTTTAGAAAAGTTTATCTATTAAAAATAATTTTTAATTTCAATTGACATTTCTAAATAATATCTTTTATATGTTCCTTTTGAAAATGTATTATGAGAATTAATTAATAATAAATTTATTGGATTTTTATCGAATTTTTTTTTATTTAGATCAGAATATATCAACTAGTTTGATTTTTTGATTAAAAGTTAAAACTAGAAAAGTTTATCCCTTTACATTTCTAGATAATATCTCTTTTCTGCTCCTTTTAAAATTGTATTATAAGAATTAATGAACAATAAATTTCTAGATTTTCATTGGAATTTTTTATTACCTTTTATAACATTTCTATAATATTTTCTAGAATATGGACATTTGTTCTATTATTAAAGTTTTTGTTTTCTCTGATATTTTTTCATTGTGATGCTACTATAGGAACTAAATTTATATTTTAATATACTGTAAAACACATTTATATAATTTAACGAAGAATGTAGCATATCTATTATTTTTTTCATTTTAGAAAGGTAATAAACTTTCTCTTTTGGCATACTTTTTAATTTATTATTTGCGATTTGCATTACAAAAATATAATTTCTATGCATAAATAGATGTGTTTCTTTCGTATCATGAAAAAAAAAATATTAAAGCTGAATAATTCTTTTTAATATTTAAAAGTTAAAGTGAACATTGCACCTTAAAAACAGTGATATTTTGTATCTATCGAAGTTTGACATATGCTTCATTTGAACACGGAATGTTTATGGGTCATAAAATTGAAATTTTTGATTTTATTCGCGGTTAAGGATAAAGAGAAGTCGTTTCACTGACTCTCCGACCCCCCCCGATAGAACGCGGAAAATAAATGCTGAATGAACGTACCGCCGCAACAGCAAAACTTCAGAAACTCTGGTTGTCCAAAGAGCCATCACCGGCCACGGTACAACCCTTCCCTAAGGAAGTACATCCCGTTATCGGTAGGAGGAGCCAAATTCTCCCCTCACCTATTTGTGTACTCTCTACAGCGGGGAGATCCAACCACCACACCGGAAGCACCACATCCTCTTTTCAAGGTGCCCCCCTGCGGGGATGATAAAGAGAAGTATATCTATACTCTTCGATCCACCACGAAAGCACCAGGATTTAAACCATTAAACTGAATAACCGAACCGCCTCAACAACAACACTGGCGGGAACTGTGGTTGAGCATTAAGGACCATCACCAGCGACGGTGCAACCCTCCCCGTAGGTAGTACGTCTGGTCATTGATAGGAGGAGTCTATTCCCCACTTATTAGTGTACTCTCCAATGGTGGAGAGATCCAACCATCATTCTGGAAGCATTTCATCTTCATTTCTAGGCACACACTCCTGAGGGATATGATGCTAAAGAAAAAAATCAACAAATTATATTTTTTTGGGGAAATATTCTGTTTTTGCTTAGATATTTAATACAAGAGGAATATATGTTGATGCAATTGTACAACTAGAAAATGATTTCAGCATGAAAAGTTCAAAATGTAGATAGACTTTAAAAAATTGTCTAATATTGCTATATTCGTAGAAAATTTATCAAATTGAATCCAAAATCTATAAAATATTACAGATAGTATTGATTTTTACTTCTAATGGAAGAAAATATCAATAAATTATTTACTGCCAGTGGAAGTAATTATCCCAGATCAAATTATATCATTCTTTGAAGTCTATTAGGTACTTTTCCGTTAGCCGGCCACCAGCGAAAAATCGCCAAATAATGTGGAATTCCGCCAAATAAAACGAAAAAATCGCCAAAAAATGCTTAATTCCTCCAAATTTTTTTGGAGATTTTTCGCTGACGTTCGGTTAACTGAAAAGTACCGATTATTAATTTAATAAAACGGCATCTGTAATTTTTAATGGCAAATCGAAAAAATTCCTATCTAATTACCCAACACAATACAAAGTAAAAGAAAAAACTTCTTATCTCTTTTACACTTTTCGAAAACTTTTCATTTCTTTTTCAGTCCCTTTATAAATTCATTTTTTTCTATCTTTTCATCTCAAAAACTTCTTACAAGAACGAAATAATAATAATGAATTCTTCTGAAGTTTATCATTACAATTTTCCTTTTTTTTATTATTGTTATTTATAATCATTTTCAAAGCATTCGTTGGAATATATATGAGAATAATTTCATAGTCTTCTTTTTATTTATATTTTCATTTCTCTTCGCTAATCCATTTTGAGCGCCATGCAGAGTTATAAGAAACAAATTTGCATTTTATTATTCTGTTCTTGGCGTACTTTAATAATTAAGTGAGGAATGCGATATTTATACTGCTCCAGCATTTTCAAAGCGAGAGAGAGAGAGAGTCTGTTTCCTTTTCTCTGTTATTCTTTTTATTTTTTAGTTTATTCATTGCTTTAGTTATGTTTTGTATTATAGATAAATAACTATTATGAAAAGATGGATTTACATTTCTTTTGTATCTCAAGGGAAATTATTTCCAATTCAATTTAATGGATGCTCGTAAAAATATTTTCTTTTTACAGATAAAAGAAATGGAATTAAAAAAAATGGCGCAATTTGTATATGTTCTTGCATTAGCGGGGAATATTTAAACACGCTAGGAATAACTTTGATGCGTTTGCATTATAATTATTCCAGAAGTACTTTTTTTCGATAAAAAGGAAGCTTTATTCTCTTTCGTACTTTTAACCGTTATTTGCTTTATATATTAATTTTAATTCCCTTTAATATTTAAAACGATGAAATGGAAAAAAAATTATTACGTCATTAAATAGCTTTCGTTTTTATAGTTATTAAAATATCAAAGTCTAATATCATGTGTTAATGTGTGCAGATATTAGAAAATAAAATTGGAGGATTGTAATTAAATATTTTTATTTGTTGTTAGAAAAAGTTTTTCTTTGAAATTTATTGTATAATATTTAGAAAGATATTTTGTAAAGGGTTTTTTAATTTTTTAAAACTTTCTAGTATATGAAATACATTAAAAAATTGTAACCGTCGAAAAATTCAAATTTATTACTTTGGCAAATAACCTTCTTTTTAATAATCAGAATTTTTTTTTGTGAATTATGTCTGTCTCTCTGTAAGCACGATAACGCTTTGAATTGGGCGGATGGAATTTTGTATTGGGCGTTACATAAATTTTTCAGACAATAATCAATTTTTCAATCAATATATCAAGTAATCAATTTTTGAATTTAATTGATCTAGCGAAAATCTGGAGGCCTAGTTATCTGAGTAAAAATTAACACAAAACTGCGAAACAAAGAGAGGTATATATATATATATATATATATATATATATATAT
>JAOUZG010008327.1:6377425-6394201 GCA_026289955.1 Argiope argentata | reverse complement strand
AATTAACAAAATTTATATATATATAATATCGATTAATTTTCAATCGTTAATAAAATACTTTTTATTAATCTAACCACGTACATTTGTACTTGTAGTGGATGGCATTTGATGTTAATACAGTTTTTTCAAATTTTAATTCATTCATTTTTTTATTAATTAATCAAAAACTAACTTTCTCGCCAAAAATTCAATTTCCCTAGCGCCAAATGAATAAAGATTTCACTTTGTTTTTCCCCACACTAAGGAGGTTAGGCTTAACATGTTTTCTGTCGATTATTTTAAACGATTCTGTTTGTTTTCGTAATGATTGATGCATTACAAATCAAACATTGTTAATTACTCAATTTTTCCAATTCATTTTGAAGTACTTTCGAATTAAAATAATACAGAATAAAACAAATTAGAAATTTCTAATCTGTATCAAGTTTTCCGACTGGCGTAGAAAAATCACACATTTTGCGTTGTCACAATTGGCTTTGAATCCTCAATTGGCTTTGAAAATTCAACGCTAGTATAATTTTGTGATAAATTATTTATAGTAATTGTAATCGTAAGGTCGGGGTAGTCTAGATCGTATGGAGTTGGATTCCCATCCGTTGGACTATGAATTTGAACACCATGTATAGAAAGGCGAATTCGCTTTCTATTTTGCAACTTAACATTGTATTTCTGTCATATTTATATGCATATTAATATTAATTGTAATTATTTAATATAAAGTAAATAATATATAAAATTTCTTTGTTAACCTAAGCAGGAATTGGTTTTTAAATTTTTTTTCTACATTACTGGTTTCTTTCCAATATTCATTCTTGAATTTTAGAACATCTGGTGGTGCTATGTTTTATTGATAACTTTTAATCTGCAAGGTATAGATTCATAATGATGAATCTACTAATTCTAGCTACAACCATGTTAAAACCACTGGAGTACAAACAGCAATTTAGAATACCAGCTTTAAGGCAATGACCTTTAATAGGTTTGAGTCTTCTTCATGCAAACATTCATTTACGGCCTAAACTGTGTTTAGGACAGACCATAAAACAATAACATAAACAAAACAACCAGAAAAAAAAAGAGATTTTCGCTGCCCACTGTGGTACAAATCTCCACTTCATCTCTACTAGATTCCTCAGCCCCAAAACAAACCACAGATAATAATCTCTGGGTATCAACTAACATTCTTCCCATCCGCCAGACACCTGTTCGACTCAAATGGTGGGCCGAAATTACCCCGACTTATCCCCGGCTGGCGTGCTGTCTTCATTTGTGTGTTGCCTTCGGGGTTGCACGGTCAGAATAACACTATACATGACTCTACATCATAAATCATTTTAATACGTGTCGTGCATAGAAGTCCTGCAGCGGCTCGAAACTATGTGGATTGCACACCCATCACTTTGAATCAGTGCCACTGCCTTATTTAATTGCCACGTGAATTGCAATAGTTGTACTGTTGGCTGTGCCTTGCTAATTGAACTGTGCAATGTAAGCTTCCTTCTGATGCTGCGTCATTAGTGGCGTCATTCCTAATTAGTAAATAATTGCTGTTATAAGAAATCAGTAAACAAAGCACAGGAACTTGAGATGGGTATCTGTTAGGTTGTTTTAAACATAGTTAATTCCTAATAAAAGATAGGAAGATAATTTGCGATAATGTAGTATCGTTTAATTTCATTGTTGCGTCTTTGTACAAACGAGATGCCGATGTAATTGTGTGGCAGATAATTATATGTTTAATCCGAGTTGGTTGATTTTGAGGTGATTTTATAGCATAATTATCGCTTAATATCGTAGATACCAATCGAATATCTGTTAATTACCTATAAATGAATTTAATCGCAATATATTAGGTTGGGGAAAAAGAAATCCTTTATTATTTTACTTCCATCTATCGAGAAAATAATGGATTTCTTTTTCAAAAATTCCATATGGGAAGAAAATTCCTTTATTTTCTCGGTAGATGGCAATAAAATAATAATGGATTTCTTTTCCCCCTACCTAGTATTACATAGGTTGTTTAAAATGTTTTAGTTCATTTTTTTTCATATGATATATGAGGTTCTTTCTTTTAAAGCCTACATTTCAAATGTTTTATATTCATTAAATAAAATATTAAAAATTTATTTTTTATTTCTGTATCAATTGAGTGCTGGTAAAATAGAGTCGTGTTCCATTGTATTAAATTATGAATAATATAACTGTGATAAAAAAAGTACATCCAGTGCTTCCTTCATTTAAAATAATTATAAAACTGATCACATTTATCATATCTTTTATTTATATATTTATCGTCATTTATTTTAATATATCTATTTTACCATATTTTTTTACGATTCATTTAAGTACCTGGCAGCAATCAATAATTAATTTTACATCTTTAACTCAAAATTAATTTTTGATGAAGTAAGAATTTAACTTTGCCTATTTTTGCAAAACGGTGAATTTAATTGAATAAAGAAAATGTATTCCGTTTGTATTACGCAGTGCAAATTTTGACTGCAAAAAATATATGAAATAATTAAAAAGACTTAAAGGACGAATCTTTAAAACTCAAAAATAAAAACATTTCATTCTAGAAAATGTTTCGAGATTCGTTGTAGATGAGTAACGCTCAATTAGATAATCTTCGACTGACCATTATACTTATCAAATCGTAGATTAGTAGATGTAGATAAATGCAGATTAGCGGATATCGTTCAGTAATTAGAGACAATCTGTAGAACAAGTTTCTATAATATTCAATGCCTATCAAGCAATTTTTAGGGATCATTTACATTGAGATTGCGTTACTTTCGAATTTCAAAAATAGTAACACGTTTCAAATTGCGTTACTTTCGAATTTCAAAATTTTTCAAGATCAAGATCAAGAAAATGACTTTTCAAAGTGGTCTCTTTTTATATACAGAAATAGATATTTTATTAAAAAAAATTAGTGAATGGATTTTGAAATAAGAAGCAAGATAAAAAAAAAAGTAGCTCTAAATCAAAGCAATACTTTTTTTTATCGTTGTAATGTTCAGAATAATTAAATATTACAATTTACTTAATTGCCCTTAAAGAGCATAATTAGAATGCTTTATGGTACTTGAAAAAAGAATTTATAGAAAAACCATCTGAATTTGTGGTTTTATAACTCATAGATTTTTTATTTGAATAAAGAGTCTCTTATCAGTGCCATCGTCATTTTTTAATTTTAAAAGGATACGATTCTGAAAGTTTCATGTTTACCTGATATGGCACCTTGTGACTTTTTCTTATTTTCTTTGCTGAAATTATCTTTTTTCAATCATAGTTCTGAATTTATTTGATGTATCAAAAGAAAATTCTATACGAAATATAAAGAAGTTACAACCTACAGTGATCTAGTTTGAATCTACTTGAAAGCTTGTTCCGTAAATTAAAAAAAAAAGAATTTGCAGGAATTTTTTGCAGTTTATTTAGTAGTATATTATGAACTGATATTCGGTTTTGATTTCGATAATATATTATGAATCTCATTATTCAATCGAAGCTTGTATAATAATAATAACCGGAGTCCTGACATTGAGGCATGGTTCTTCTTCTTCTGTGTTCTATCTGTAAGGAGTGTGTATGTCCCCCACCACTGTCAAAAGAGGCTGTGCAAGCGAATGTGACGTGAGAGTATCTAAGTCGTACTCTTGGCCTCAATTGGTGCTACTTCAAAAAAGAGAAGCTCATTTCGGCTTAAAATCATTGATGTATCAGCGGGCTTGTCCATGGCAAGTGACATTAAAAACAACATAAAAATAACTAAATTTATTACGATTAATCGTATATAATATATTACGAAACATGCAAATCTAAAGTGTGAAAATAATAAAAAAAACATTCTCAGAATTAGTGACGTTTATAATCTTGTCTCCATCCCCTAATTTTACACGTGGTGGGGGTGGGGTGGAAGGAGATAACCTCTTTATTGACAATATTCAAGAAAGTTTCAAGGAGACTACTCTAAATGGTCCAGTACAACAATAAAATTAATAGTTTTCAGATAAGTTCAATCCTAAACTTTTTATTTCATGCGCATCGACTAGTATATATGTATAAAAGATTTTGAAAAAAAAAAAATTAACTCGAAGCCACTTGGAAACGTTATTTTTTTTCTGAAATCACTTAATCATTTTGATACACTTTCTAGTTTGACAGTTTTTCTATAGTCTCTGGCTCTGCCATTAATTTATTCATTAATCATTTTTATGAGCACTTTGACAGTTTTTCAATAGTTTCTTGAGTTAAAGTAGTAGTTATGTTTTAGTAGAAAATGGCGCTAAGCTCCTTTTTCGTGATCAATTGCTATAAAATTGTAAAGACTTCTTAGATTTTTGCCGGGGGGTAGGTTGCCATAACGAATATTTTATGAGGTTATCTAAAATTGTACACCGAAATAGCTTATCGTGTAACTCACATATTTTTTCTCTCTTCTCAAGTTTTGGGTTTTACGGTTAGAAAAAATAATTTTTTTTCTATTACAATGTTTAAAAACAAAATTGTGCAAATATCAGACCTCAGTTTTTATTTTATTTTTTATTTTTTATCATGTTAGAACATGGTGCTGCTTTTGGGGTGAGGTTTTTTTTAGCGTCAACAAAAATCCGTTGGCGAAAATTAAAAAAATTATTATCTGCACGAGCATCTGAAAAATCAGCTTTTAATAACGTGTTGCCATTGCATTTACAAGAGCTCTGATTAAACAAAAATAAATTAATGAATACAACAAATAAAATCTAGAAAAATGTCCTTTTGAGCACGCGATTATATGAAATAAAATAAATAGGAAATGTGATATTTTAAGATGCTCATGCAGATAATAATTTTTTTTTTTATTTTCCGCCTACGGATTTTTGTTGATTCCAAAAATCTCGTTTCAAAAGTATCATCATGTACTCACATAACAAAAAAAAAACTTTTATCAATTTGTTTTGTCAATTTGTGAGATGGATGTATACATAAATGCAATGAACTCGATAAAGGAACTTTGGTGTATGATTTTAACATTCAAATTGTGATATGTGTCAAATATATATGACATAATATATATTTCTTATAATATATATGACAGTAAATATATAATATATGACATGTAAAAATAGGGAAACATTTGATGAGATAAAGCTATCTATGTTTCTAATAAATGCAACTCTTATGGAAAAATATATATTATAATGACACTGAGATTTATTTATTCATGAAAAATGATAGTTATTTATACAATAGCAGACATCATTTGTTCAATTTCTACTATTAGTTCACATCCCATTATATATAATTATATATCTTGTTGAAATTTTCAATCGATAATAAAATACTTTTTATTCATCCACTCAAGTTCAAATGAATTCTTTTAAAATTCATAGTTTTTAATACTTGATGTTAATACAATTTTTTCAAATATTAATTCATTAAGTTCCATTAATTTCAATACTTTAAATTAAAATCGACAGGCAGTAGATCAATTAGTAAAATACAAGGATTTTAGCGTTTTTTCACGTGAAGGTGAAGAATGTGATTTCAATTGTTGCGAAAATCGATAATTTTTTGATAAATTATTTATATAAATTGTAATTATTTAATAAAAAATAATTAGAAAAGTTTCTTTATCGATCTAAGTAGGAATTGACTTTAAAAAGATTTTTTTATGTTACTTCTTTTTTATTAAACGCACGAAAATAACTCATACTAAAAGTAAAAAAAATAAAAAAAATAACTGGCATCAATTTATCTCAGGCCAAGAATTTAGAAGGAAGCCTGTTTATTTGGTTTGTTTATATAATCTGAAGTGGTTTCTTGGTGTGTTTGTAAAGTTGTTGTTGCATTGTACTTCTCGATTGATAAAATTAATAACATTGCCTGTCTATATACATAAAACCCAAATATCTAAGTCTTTTACTTAAAGAAAGTTTTGCAACTTAATTGATTCCTCCCACGCCCATCCTCCCATTGGCGTGGTGTGAAGATGGGGTGCCAGCTCATATGCCATCCTCATCATCTGACGGAGGTTCAAAATTATGGGGTCCATCCCCAAACAGCCCAAGTGTTGTTTTAAAACGGGATGTTAATACAACTATACTAAATATAAATATCCTCCCCCGCCAATTTTCAAATTTTTTACAAGAATAAGACAATTTTTAGCTATAGTTATTTACAAATACTCATTTTGTTATTATTTAAAAAAAATTGTCCATTACGCATTCGTAGCATTATGTCAGCAAAACCATGATTGGATTCAATGATTCTTGAATTAATTGGATTTCAAAGAGTCAAAAACGAGAAAGAGAGATGTTTAAATAAGAATTTTCCTTATCGATATTAAAAATCCACCTTTTAACTTAAATTTGCCCATTACGCATCCGTAGCTTTTTGTCAGCAAAACCATGACTGGATTTAATGGTTCTTGAATTAACTGGATTTAAAAGAGTCAAAAATAAGAAAGAGAAATGTTTAAATAAGAATTTTCCTTATCGATATTAAAAATCCACCTTTTAACTTAAATTTGCCCATCACGCATGCGTAGCTTTTTGTCAGCAAAACCATGACTGGATTTAATGGTTCTTGAATTAACTGGATTTAAAAGAGTGAAAAATAAGAAAGAGAGATGTTTAAATAAGAATTTTCCATACCTATATTAAAAATCCATCTTTTAACTAAAATTTGCCCAATACTCATGCGTAGCTTTTTGCCAGCAAAACCATGACTGGACTCAATGGTTCTTGAATTAACTGGATTTAAAAGAGTCAAAAATGAGAAAAAGAGATGTTTAAATAAAATTTTCCCTTATCTATATTAAAAATCCACCTTTTAATTTAAAAGTTGCTTTGAAGTTTCTTGTTACTTAATTTTTTATTACTCACGTACTTACATTCCTTATTGGGATTAGTTCTTGGAATAGTTAAGATTAGTTTGTCATTATTTCTTTCTTATCTTATGGATTTAGTTCTTATCTTGTGTCATTAAACTATTTTCTTTTTCGAAACTGGAGATCCCCTCTTCTGGTTCTACTAGCCTCATTTTTTATACATTTTTTTACTTTATTTTATGTATAGTATAAAATAATATAATGATCAACAAACTTGAACACGAGATTTCAACGAATGTTAGACCTCTCTGAATTAGAAAAACACATTTTTTTTTAAAAAAATGTTCATCTGTTTTGGACAAAGAGTAACTCAAAAGCACTTTGAGCTAGGTATTTGAAATTCGGAATACGGTCTTAATACCAAATTTGCAGATTTCTATAAAATTTCAGTAAAATCTTTTCAATGGAAGTCCGTCTGTCCGACTGATAGAATATAAGCTAACACGATCGCTACAACACGAGGAGAAATGGATATGAAAAAAAGAGATTAAAATGAAATCTACTATTTATATTTCAATGTATCCTGTCACAACATTATTTCTTGAACGGCCAAGCACCACGTGCTCGCGCAAGTTAAATTATATTTTTATTCCTTTTAATTGTTTCATCGAATGAGTCACTTTAGTATTGCAAACGATCCAAAAAACATTGTCTCGTATTGATTGTTTAGAAAAACACATCGCATTTCCTATTTATTTTGTTTCCTATTGGGCTCAAAATGACATTTGTCTAGGTTTTATTTATGGTAGTCATTAAATTTTTTAAAAATCGTAATCATATATTTTTAAAAATAAACTATTGGAAAGTAATTTAACTGATTATAGATGTTTTGAAAATTTTATTGAAATTAAAAAAGTGAAATGATATAAGTTAAATTTTTTTGGATTTCAGAATATTAATTTTCAATATCCACATTTAAAAAAAAATGCTATTTTAAGTTCATTATTGTTAAGGTGAAAAATGAGCATGTAAAGGAACATAAACATTGGGATTGATAATGAGAAGCAATTGTAATAAATTTTCAACAGTATTCATCATATTTTTTGCTGTCCTTAGATGCGATATTTTTTATATACTAAATAGTTGATTTGAAAATTTTATTGAAATCAAAAAAGTGAAATGTAATAAGTTAAATTTTAAGATTGTGGAGTATTATTTTTCAATATACACATTTTTAAAATGCTATTTTGATTTCATTATTGTTAAGGTGAACAATGAACATGTAAAGGAACATAAATATTGGGATTGATAATTTGAAGCAATTGTAATAATTTTTCAACAGTACATATTAATGTTATTATTAAAATAAAGAATCTATTCTGTATATTTTTTGCTATTTTTTGATACGATATTTTTTATATACTAAATAGTTGATTTGAAAAAATTATTGAAATTTGAAAAGTGAAATAATATAAGTTAAATTTTAAGATAGTGGAATATTAATTTTCAATCTACACATTTTAAAAATATTATCTTGAATTCATTATTGCAAAGCTGAAAGAACAAAACATTGGGATTGATAATTTGAAGCAATTGTAATAATTTTACAACAATACCTATTATTGTTAATTTTAAAATAAAGAATCTGTTCTGTATATTTTGTGCTATTTTTGACACGATATTTTTATATACTAAATATTTGATTCGATCCTTTTAATTTCATTTTTGTTTGTCAAAGTTTGAAAATATTTTAAATTTTGAAACGTTTCGATTAAAGTATCAGAACCCAATCCCATTTTGCTTTATTCATCAATCGTGATTATTTTGACTTGATTTTGGCCAATAAAATTGCATAACTGATAAAACAAAGTGTCTCAAATAACTTAATAAAGTGCCAATACCTCTCAAAGTGTATCGATTTTCAACTTTTCGAAATCCCCTTTTTCTTTAACTACCCTCTCAAATCGAAGTGTCTCCCCAGCCTCTAAGCCGAGTCGTTTATATATAGTCGTGCCCCAGACAACTCCCGTCGATAAACAGGTAGTCGTAGAAAGACTAGGGATGCTCGCGTTTAAAGATCGCTCGCACGCCTTTAACTCGTCGTCTTTTAATGGAAAATTACTGTTAGGTTGCTTCCTAACATTGCCTCGTTTAAGCTTTTCATAATATATTTTAACCCGTTAGCTGTTCTTGACCAGTATATTCGTCATGGAAAAAGCACAGCATTTTGAGTTATGACAAGTTCATACAATGATAACTATTTTATTTATATAATAATTTAAGTGTTAGATTTATAATTATTTATTATATTTATATATGTACGTATATATTTTTGATAATTCAGATGTGTATTTTCAGGGGAGGTTGAAACGGTTAACTGGTTAACAGTTCAATCCAAATTGCTAATTATAACTGATTTTATTGATGTAGTATTTTTTCATATATATTTGATCATTTAACTTAGTATAAATATTAAAAACTGGGTTTAAAGAGGAAACCAACACATAATTCAGACAATTAATAAATTATTAGTCGTCGAAAGAATGTCTAGTAAGGATCTTTCATATTTTAATATTGCTGTAGTATTTTCAGTTAGGAGCCCTCTAATGAAAATTTGCAGTTAAGTTGCTTCCTAACATTTTACTCTTTCACAGTTTTTACACTGATATAAACCCTTTTCATTGATTCGCTTCTGATTCTAAATCATAATTGATTTCATTATACCGTCAATGTTTTTTAGAAAGTGTTCTTGAATTTTAAAAAAAAAATTTAGTGTAGATTAAAAATATACTCTAAACTAATGGTTGAAAAAGAACTCAAAAGCGAAACCAACTTGTTAAATTGCCCAAGATATAGCTGTAGTTAATCATAATTCAGGAAAATACTAATCTGACCGTCAAAGAAAGATAAATTAAACTTGATTTCCATATAACATTTAAATATTATTTTCACTTTTTCTAATGAAAATATACAGTTAGGCTGATTCCTAAATTTTTCTCATTCACGGTTTTTATGCTACGATGAACTGATTATTTCGTTAGGTTTCGTTTCGGATAGAAAATAGTGTTGGATTTTATTACAATGTGATTTTTAAATTTTCTGAATTTATTTTTAGTTTGCAATATATATATTATAATCTAACTGAATTTTAAAAAATGTAAATATTTATTTCAATTCATCTTATGCTATTATTGCAACATTTATTTCAGGGAAATAATCTACAAACAGAAAGACTGATGATGCTTTGTGATATTTAAATATTGCTTCAATTGGTTGTTTGCTAATATAAATTGGCTGTCAGGTTGCTTTTAAAGATTTTTATACTTTCATTCTAAAATAGATAATTCTTTCCAATGTTCCATTTTTGATTGAAAATCGTATTTAATTTATTTTAACGTCATTTTTCTATTTTCTTGTACATGATGTATAAAAAAAAGTGTAGTAATCATTAAAAAAATCGGACTCGAGATTCTGACAAATCTACACATTTTAGATTTCCCTGAATTCAAAAAACCACATTTTTGATAGATAACACAAAAACGCTTTAAGCTATACGGATGAAATTTGGTTATACCAAATCTTCGGATTTCTATCAAATTTTGAGTAAAATCTGTTAAGAGAAAGTGCGTGTAACTTGCCGTTCGAATATAAATTAATATAATAACTACAAAACAAAGAGAACGAGATAAATAAAATTAAACATATTGTTTAGTTCTTAAAATTAAACATCATAGATGTTTAAACAGATTAAACATCTATGTTGTTGCTGTTGTTACTAATGGCACTTGCCATGGGCAAGTTCGCTGAGGTAGTCAGCGATTTAAGTATAATCATTGTTTCTTGTTTTGTAGTAGCGCCAACTAGGACCAAGAGTAAGACTTCAACTGCTCACTCATCACATTTGCTTGCACACACCCCTTTTTACAGGGAGGGCACAATCACACACCTTACATAACATAATGCCATCCTGTGTCTCCGGGGCCTATAACGCTAAATTATATAACCAGTTGGATGAGCATAAGATAAGATGAGAGAGAGAGAGAGAGAGAGAGAGAGAGAGAGAGAGAGAAATTTGTTAAAGGAAATAAAAAGAGATGATATATCATTCAGGGATTTCCAGAGAGAATGCCATCGGTGTCAAATCTTACACGAATCTGTTTAATTTTTTTTTGAAGTCATAACTGGATGGAGGGGACAAGAATACTGAAAAAAATGGTGATTATGGGCTGAACTTACAGAGGAATAAGATTACCAACTGAAAAAGGGGGAAAATTGACAAATTAAATAGTGAACATATGTATGGCAAATAAACAATCACTATAGAGTCAGAAATACTCAGCGTCCATCTGGGTCATTGGGGTCTTGATTTCCATCATGAGAACTGCACTTTTGAGGTTATAATTTCGATTGATTTTCAAAAGGGGAATTATGGTGTCAGCTATTGTAGGTCTTGAAGAGGTCTTGTTACTTATGAATATTGTGCACTATGGAGTGGATTTTGCCGCGTGAAAGGGTATTTGATGCAACTTTCCTGTACCATTCTTCTTCCAGACTCATGTGCCATGAGGGAGTGAGTAGGCATTCTGTGGCATAGTGAATTGGGTATACTATCTCCCCACAGCTACAGTAAGGAGAGTTGGCTAGATGGAATCTGTGTAGATATGTCGGGAATGGGCCGTGTCCAGTGAAGAAAAGGACATCTGCTCTGTTCCAGTTGGCAGCGTAGCGAGAGACTGTCGGTATTATGTTATATGTATAATGGCCTGTTTCACCTGCTTCCCATTCCTTTTGCCATCTTGTCATCGTGTCGGTTTGGAGGATGTTCTTCAGATGAGATCGTGGAAGCTTCATTATTCCTATCTTCATTAGCACTAGCCGCTGTTTTGGCTAGTTTGTCCAACGCTTCATTCCCGTCATAGCCTACATGTGCTTTGATCCATGAAATTTTAATATGATGATTTTCAAGAAGAAGGGGGAAAGCACCTTACACGAATTACAGAGAGAACACAGAAGAAAAACCATGCCCGAACCCAGGACTCGAACCTCTGACGCCCAGATCATGGGTATGACGCGCTAACCCCATGTCAGGATGTATTTAAACATCTATAGTATAAGCAAGTGCCAAATATTAAGTAAAATACAACAAGAGTTGATTGTCTGTAGCTTTATGCTTTCAGAAACATATAAAAGTGATGCCGCAAAAGTGCGATGGGTATGTTAAATTTAGTATGAGATCTAGTGGCTACTGTGTAGCTTTTGAACAAATTATTGCTACTATCGATTGAAAAAAGGGCATTAAAGTTACAGATTTTATTTTTGTATATTATTATTGATTGTATGGCAGGGAGTTATCACAGAATAGTTCATCAAGGATGGCATGATAGATTCAATAAATAATTCATGCTAAAATTTAATATTTTGCGGCCTATTGTACGCCAATTCCATGTAAAGGTCCTCGGGTATAACGCCTTTATCAGATAAAATGAGAAGTTTCGAGGAGACCATTTCCACAAGTTTTCTAAATAGTTTTTAATTTTTTCTTGAAATATATATTTTATTATTTAACTTAAACAAATTATTATAAACAAGGATCAAAGGCAAAATTAGCTATTAGAGGTTGAGGAAAATAATCAATTGGCTATCGTATAAAGATTAGTGATTGTATTTGAAATGTTGTTTGCTTATTGTCTTCAATTTATTAGCTGTCCTTTAATAACGATATACAATTAGATTAGGCCAGAATATTCTAGTTGGTTGGGCGTTGGACACGTATCCTTTCGGTAGTAAGCTTGAACCCCGCCGGCCAAAAGCTCTCTGTGTATAAGGTGTCTGGTGTACGTATTGTTACGTTTTTATCGTAGCAGGGTCGGATTAAATGGGCTTTACTTGAGGACAGCACAAACAAATTTATTTACAGCTATTTACAGGATGACTTGAGCAAGGAAAATTTCAGATAAAAACAATCCAGCAGTCAACAGTCACTAACAGCGTAAATACATGCAGAATAAATACAGATTGCAAAACAGATATCGTATAGCACAACAAACAGCAAAACACAGCGAGCTCAATAATACAACGTTAACAGCAAACATAAACACAGCTTACTAATAACAAGCGAGAAAAGTAATCAGCTAGCTACAACGAGTCGCTTCTCTTCCGAGAGGAAACTTTACTGCCGAAACTACGGCAACCCGTCCCTTATATAGCCGAGCAAGCACGCGTCCAAAAGCACGCGGGGCTTCGTGAATGGTCTAGCGGCTACCAGACTATTCCTTTCGCCAAACCAATCCAGCTGGCACGAAGCTCCTCGCTCGCTCGCTCATAACTGTATATATCTGTCGTAGTCACAAAGTCCTGCAAATCGAGACAAAGCTATTAGGGTTACTGAACTAGAGGTGATGGTTCTCTGATTCAGGACTAAATTATGATCTGAGAATGACTGAATAAAATATATGAATGAAGTTCACCCCGTATCAAAGGTTGTGACGCACGAGTAATTAAGTACTCTTGTCCCTAGATGGCGCTATTGAAACATGAAACCATATATTTCTCGACTTAAATTTGCTGAATTTGTCTGCAGGATTGTCTATGAAGATTCCATAAGAAAAACAAAAACACAATTAGGTTGCCTTTCTTGCATTTGGAAAAAAAATGTAAACCAATATCTTCCATTTAATCAAAAAACTTAATTTATTACATTATAATATTAAATTTTCACAAATATATATTTTTTAATTTTAAAAATTTCGCTAAATATTTCATCGGTTGGAGATGAAAAATGTTTTTTAAAAAACAACAACCCCAGAATGAAATGGAAGTTCTGAAAACAGTCCGCGGTTGCTATGGTAACTTATTTACTCAGAAAAACAATATACAGGTAATGATAGACAAAAGGATACCCGCATCGAAAGATCGTTTGCATCAATTTTATGAGTCGTCTGCTAATGGAAATTTTCTATTAGTTTGATTCCCAGCACTTAACTCGTAAAGGATCTTCAGATAAATTAACTATACAGATAAAATTTTCTCCATTTCTCATTATCAGAATATATTGGCTTTTTGTTGAGATGTTTAAATTTCATTAAAAAAACATCTAAATTTTTATCACAAGCCTAGGCATTCGGTTATGATTCTAAATAGTGTTTGAGCCCTTGCACGCACGCACGACCACATACACACGTAAAGTAATGCGCATCCACCCAATTTTTAATATATTTAATTTATTACTATAACTATTATAACCTTGCAATCTATTTTTCTAAAACGCACAGTTAGATGCTATTTCTTATATGAAATAAAGTAGCAAAATATGACAAAAAATAATCGATTAATTAATATTAAATAATCAAAAAATAAAAATGTATACAAGATATCAAATATACATCAGGAAAATCGATTGAAAAAAAAAACAATTACAAAACTCAGGTTTTATGAAATTAAACTTATTAGGTGCACAATTTTGCCCCCAATATTTTTCGACTTTAGAGGTTTGATTATTAAAAAAAAAAACGATTACTTATTTGTGAATCTACGTACTGCCCTTTGCAAGCTACTGTTTTTTTTTACATCTTTTTGACAATTGACCATTTAGACAATTTAAAAAACGCCTTTTGAAATTATCTACGAATTGATCTATTTTTTGACTTCATAAGAGCTGGAATACTGATTAGTCAGGCTCTGTGCAATTGATCAAAACAAATTGTAGTCGGAAGGAGCAACATCTGGAGAGTATGGCTGGTAGATGAAGATATTTTATGTTAACGTTTCCAAGTTCCATCAACTTGGCAGGTCTTGAGACAAGTGATCGAACATTATAATGCTAAAGATTGACTATATCCAGTATGTCTTGGTACTGTTGCCTTTTACACTTCTATGTAGGGCTCAAACTCATCAATTACGTTTGATACTGGATCCCTGTGAGGCTTTTAGTCCTTTTCACCAGTTCATGGAGATGATTTCACTAAATGCACAGCATAACCTAGAAACCATAGAGATTCGAAACGTTTGAACTCTTCACAACATGTTCTTTCACCAAGAACAGATTCGTCATTATTACTTGAGAATATTTGATGTTCTTGCCCCACCCAGTGTTTTCTTCGAATAAAAGAAGAAAATCAAAACTATCCACAATTAACAAATCTAGCTCAAAAACTGACATCTTACTAATTTATAACATCTTATTAATTTATTAATTTATTAGGGAAATTCACTAATATGGCGCTGTCGTTATTGTGACCAATGTCCAAGTTTACCATGTGACATTTTTGATATGCCTCTTTCGACCAATACATATTGAATCGATCAAAACCCGACGGAAACGAAGTTGTACACCGAATACAATCATAAAGAAGTTAAATAAAACCAAGTTTAGAAAGTCAGGGTTTAAAATTAAATTTTTAAAGAGTTTTAAAAAAATTTATGATCAATTATGCTGCATTTTAAAAATTTTACATTTTCTTTTCAATTCCATGAATGAAAGGAGGAAAAAAATTAAACTTGTAGCGGTTACATCAACTCTAATACTTTTGTCGTGAATTTTCGAGTTCGTATTTGTTTCGTCTTTTGAAATGTGAAACTTTCGAAATAATTAAATAATTATTCTCGAAACACATATGTTATTTTCATCTACCTCATAATAGAGTTATAAAGAGTCTCATTCCTCTACAATTTTTTTCTAAAAATATATTAAAATTTTTAAATGTCTTCCTTTGCCTTAATGATTCATCACGTGACATGAATGATAAACTATACATTACCCCCCCCATAACTTTTGTATAACTGTATTCTTTCTTTTACGAGCAAACTAATAGTTTCGGACACAAAAACGTTGTCAAATTATGCTTTGCAATTTTTCACATTTTTATAGTTTAGTTAATTATTGGCCGGTGTTGCTAAGCAACAAATTAAGTTTTAGATATGAATAAACGGGATCAATATATAGTTTCGATGTTTATCTTTCAAATCTGTATTGTTAGACAGCCGAAAATATAATAAGCTCATGTTCGAATGTTGATTTCAGAATTAAAATAAAATAAATTAAAGAGGATCATGCTATAAAATGCAGCAAATAGTAAAAAAAAATTAAATGCATCATTTTAACAAATCAAATGACAATTTTTTCCGAAACATAATTTTCGTAATAATATCTTTTATTAGTTGAATTATACTGCCAAAAAATTATATTGACATACAAATCAAAATAACTAGAAATCGCCATGGCTCATGGACCGTGATGTATGGTTCGAAAACCAATCACGATGTTTTATCGAAAGACTTACATAACATAACGCCATCCTGTACCCCCGTTGTCAATAACTCTAAAGAACTTCGCTTTCTTCATGAAACACAATCTACATTTGTACATGAAACTGGACTGTACATGAAACACAATCTACATTTGGCTTGCTTATTAATTTAATTCTTGTTTTATTTTTTAAAATCAGAATGAAAATAGAAAAAAAATAATTCTGATTTCTTTCAATTTATGCGAAACATCTGCTTCTCGGAGTGAAGAATTTTCGATAGAATACTCAAATGTAACTTTAAAAAACATTTTCAACGGTGCTGTAGTTTTGAAGTCTTAAAGTCGCTATTGAATATTAACGCCATATTAAAAGAAATCCGTTGAAAGTAGACTTCAAGCATTAACTCTAATAATAGTTTCGACATTAGTGTAAAAAAGAAGGAGAAAGAAGAATATGAATTAAAAGAACAAGATTTTACTCAAAAACATCATCTTTCGAAGCTAAATTTTTTATTTTGTATTAAGAACGAAAACTGATGTTAATTATTCTCTCTCTTAAATCGCTTAGTCAAAATTTAATAATGATAATTTTAGTTATCTAATCAGTGCAAAATATTTAATCCGTTTATCTTTTTTTTGCAGTTATTGGGTTCATTTGTATTCTGAAAACTGAAACGAAACAATTCCTTTGAATGTACTTCGTTCAAAATTTGAT
>JAOUZG010008327.1:6344846-6367809 GCA_026289955.1 Argiope argentata | reverse complement strand
ACACACACACACACACACACACACACACACACACACACACAGCCATTTAAAATTTGTCCGTTCGATTAATTTTGGAGATAAACTAGAAAACTTCAAATAAAAGAATTCATTTGAGACAGAGAAGGTCTATTTGGTAAGAATATACGAGACAATTTGTTTGTTTGGTGTAAAAAATTTCCTCAATAATTATTTCTATAGATGTAATAAGAGAACACTTTAATCGTTGAAATTTATGTAAATTTTCACGTATTTACATCATTAAAAAGAAATTTGAATTGAATTATTATATGTTGAGTTGTAAATGGTATGACGTTATATATAATCTTCCACCTCGCAATTTTTTGGAGTATCTGAAATTCCATCAAATATCATAAATCAGGTCTATGGATAATTTCAATAGGTCGAGTCGCTTTAGTGTCAACATTAGAAACAATTTTTGTTTCGTACACACACCATAAATTAAAAACACGACGAGTTATATGTATCAAATGTGGTGTGGAATTCAGAGGTTACAAATCCAATTTTGTATCAAATGATTGTTTTCTTATGTTCATAACGACGTTTCTAAAACACTAATTCAGTTTTTCAGTACTATTAAGGTATACCAGGGATAATTCGCCAAATAACTCGCCAAGGATGACACGACAAATTCAGTAAAAATGTTATATTCACGCCAATGGTTAATATTTTGGACATTATTGTACGCCAATGTCGTGCAAGGCGTGCTCTGTTTTAAAACTTTTATTAGATAGTGTACGAGAAAGTTTTGGAGAGACCACTTTAACTAGTTTAATGGAGTAACGATCCGCAGGATTTTTCTGTTTATTTTTCATTTTCTGATATATAAAAAGAAAATACTATAATTGTTAGAAACTTCGATCTAGAAATTAAAAAAAAATCTCAATTTTTCCAATTTTTTTAAATTTGGGAGAAAAAAAACGAAGTTTATTTGTAAGTTGAAAAGCCTTTGAGCTTGACAGATGATATATGGTAACTGACTTTATGTCACTTTAGTAAATAATAAAAACTTGTGAAAAGTTTGATTACTTCCACAGTTTGTTGACAACTAAAATCAACCACGCGTGTATACATAATTAATGCGTTAACCAGCCAATAATTTGTTCTTTACAAAACACTAACCAAAGAAAAATATACCCAAGAAAAATAAATTTTTCCGTAGTTAATAGTTTCGTATTTCACAAACATTACTTTCTTAAATAATAAAAGATATTGCTATTTATTTTCCCAATGTGTTTTGAGTAAAATTGAAAAGAGAGCATATTTATGAATTGTTTACTTGCAGTTTACAATTCCTTAATTATCAAATAATAACTATTTAAAAAAAAACAACAATAAACTGTTTGAATGTCAAAACAGCTGATTATTTCTTCTTTCTACGAATAGTGCTTAAAAAAATATGAACGAATAAATTTTTTTATCATGTCAGAACATGATGTTGTTTTTGGGATGAGGTTTGTGGCGCCAACAATAATCCGTAGGCGAAAAATAAAAATGTTATTATCTGCACGAGCATCTCAAAAAAATCAACTTTTAATAGAGTGTTGCCATTTCATTTACAAAAGCTCTGATTTAAAAAAATAAGTTAATGACTTCAGCAAATAAAACCTAGAAAAGTGTCATTTTGAGCACGCGATTATATGAAATGAAATAAATGGGAAATGCGATATTTTTTTAACAATCAATGCGGGACAAAGTTTTTTTTGGATCGTTTGCAATACTAAAGTGACTCATTCGATGAAACAATTAAAATGGATAAAAATATAATTTAACTTGCACGAGCACGTGGTGCTCGGCCGTTCAAGAAACCATGCTCTAACAGGATACATTGTAATATTCATAGCAGGTTTCATTTTAATCTATTTGTTTTTTTCTTTCCATTCAACAAGTAAGTACTACTTTTTAAAATGATAAATGATTTGAAGTTTTTGACAATTATTATGTAAGTTAATTACAGCTTAATACGCATACATGTAAATAGTTTGAGTGACAGCTGATAATTGGTACTTTGAAAACAGAAAACAACTTTGATGTAGTCGATGCAATGGTTTGTTTTTGCATTCTGCTGGCATTAATTCCTTAAACAATAATAGTAGATAGGGAGTGTCAGTAGTTTTTCTAAATTGTTGACAGTGAAAATTAGAAGAATGTTTGCCAATTGTGTCATACAAATGAAGTTTATTCCTTATCATAGAATAACTTTCATTCAAAAAACGAATTTTTCAGGTAGTGAATACAACAGATTGCTTTTGCATTGTGCAAATATTGTTTTTTTTAAAATAATATTAATAAATAAATATTTTGTATTGTTTTTAAAAATTTATTTACAACTTCAATCGATAGTTTTTTTCTTTCAGCTTGTTTGCCAACCATAGATTATTATTTAATGCATATTAACTCGTATATAAGGAAACGGCATAAAACTTTGTATTAGTCAATACAACGTAGTTTTGTATTCAACAAATATTTTTAAAGGATAATTATCAAAATATTTTAATTATGTGTGTAATCCTTTGAAAAATGAATTTTTAGATAGAATATTTGAAAATCGTTTGTGTAATTGTTTAAAAAGACTTAACATACTATTTAAAAAACTCTGTTGAAATCAATAGACTGTATTTGCATTCTACGAGAATTAATTCTTTAAAAAATAACAGTAATGTCAATAGTGTTTTTTGAATAGTTAACAATGAAAATTGAAGGAATGCTTAAATAAATCGCTGCTTACAAATGTAATTTATTTATTACTATAAATAGCAAAAATAAATGCATTTATGAAAAAGAAAGAAGTAGAAAAATCCAAATTATTGAGATAGTCAATAGAAAGGTTGTTTCGTATTCAGCAAATATTAATTTTTCAAAGAATAATAATTGTCAAAAAGTTTTAATTATATACTTACAACTTAGTTTTTAGGATGCATTTCTGCAAATAATCTAAGTGATATTTGATAACCAAATTTTTAAAAGATTAAAATGAAATCTGTTATGCATATTTCAATGTATCATGTCAGAACATGATTTCTTGAACGGCCAAGTACCACGTGCTCGTGCAAGTTAAATTGTATTTTTTATTCATTTTAATCGTTTCATCGAATAAGTCACTTTAGTACTGCAAACGATCCGAAAAAAACTTAGTCTCGTATTTATTGTTTAAAAAAATATCGCATTTCCTATTCATTTCATTTCATATAATCGCGTGCTCAAAATGACACTTTTCTAAGTTTTATTTGCTGTAGTCATTAACTTATTTTTTAAAAATCAGAGTTTTTGTAAATGCCATGGGAACTCGTTATTAAAAGTTTTTTTTTTGAGATGTTCGCGCAGATAATAAAATTTTAATTTTTCGCCTACGGATTTTTTATTTTTTGTCTACGAATTTTTGTTGACGCCAAAAACCTCATCCCCACAACAACATCATATTATGACATGATTAAAAAATTCAATGTTCTGAAGAATCAAACACCTTTACTGTAGTTAGTACTATAATTTTTTTTTTTTGCATTCTGCAAGCATTAACTCTTTAAGCAATAATAATAATGTCAAAAGTCTTATGAAACTGTTTGCAATGGAAATTCAAGGAATACTTAATTGCCAATTTCTGCTTCCAAATATAATTTATTTATTATCATAGAATAACTTTCATTCAACGGAAACGAAATTTTTAGATGGTAAATACAATACATTCTTTTTGACTTCTATGAATATAGCGGATTTTTTTCAAAGATAACAATGAATAAATATTTAATATTGTTTTTTTTTCTTTTTTTTTCATGACTGCATTTAATAAAATTCTTACAAGTAACTTGCATCTCTATCAATAGCTTATTATTTACAAAATATGAGCTCCTATACAAGGTAACAATATAAAATTTTGTAATGGTCAATACAACGGATTGTTTTTGTATTCAATAAATATTACTCTTTTAAGGTATAATAACTGTCAAAAAGTTTTAACTATTTGTCCAAATTATTTGCAATTTAATTTTTAAAACGCATATATGAAAATAAATTGTGTGAAGGTGATATTCTACAAAAACTTAATATTTACAAAAAAAAACAAAACACCCCAACTCTGCTGTAGTCAATAAAATGTATTTGCATTCTACAATTGCAAAATCAGTATTTGCATTCTACAATAATTAATTCTTTTAAATACAATCCATTATTTAACAATAATAGTAGTGTCAATAATTTTCACAAATTGTTGACATTCTAAACCAAAAAGATGCTTAAAGGAGATTGTATGTTTACAAATATAATTTATAACTTATAATTTTAAACTTAATTTTTAAAGCACATATATAAAAATAAATTGTGTGAAGGTGGTATTCTACAAACAGTGAATATTTACTTTAAAAAAACTTTACTGTAGCCATTAAAATGTATTTGCATTCTACAAAAACATTCTAAACTAAAAAGATGCTTACAGAAGATTGTATGTTTAAAAATATAATTTATAACTTATAATTTTCAACTTAATTTTTAAAGCACATATATAAAAATAAATTGTGTGAAGGTGGTATTCTACAAACAGTGAATATTTACTTTGAAAAAATTTGCTGTAGCCAATAAAATGTATTTGCATTCTACAATTGCAAAGTTCGTATTTGCATTCTACAATAATTAATTCTTTTAAATACAATCTATTATTTAACAATAATAGTAGTGTCAATAATTTTCACAAATTATTGACATTGAAAATTGAAAGGATGCTTTCAGGATAATGTATGTTTACAAATATAATTTATTTATTACGACAGAATAACTTTCATTCAAAGGAAATGAATTATAAGATAGTCAGTACAGCGGACTGTTTCTGCTTTCTACGAATATTGCGATTTTTATTATGTTTTATTCATATCAATGAACACTGTTTTTTTTAAATTTATTTACTACTGCAATTGATAAAATCCATACATGTAACTAGTAAGTCGATTAATAAATTATTATTTCTAAAACATTAAATCTTGTATGGGGGGAACAATATAGAACCTTGTAATAGTCAGCACAATGAATTGTTTTTATACTCTACAAGTATTACTTTCTTAAATAATAACAGCCGTGAAAGCGACGTTGTTTCTTTTGCCAATAACGTTACTGCGAAGCTTCCATGAATTATTACTTTGCTCAGAGGAGTGTTCTGTGAAATATTATCTGCAGGAATTGTTCCCAATAAGATGGTATTATCACCCGGCACTCTGGTTGGTTGTTCGTCAATGTTTTAGGCCCATTACTCATTCCGTCGCTCAAATCATTACGAAAACTCCCCGCAAATATCGAAAATTCAATAGTGACTGACGTTCATACAATTATATTGCGATCATCGATAAATGTTTTCATTCGTAGATCTGCACCAGAGCATAATAATATCTCTCGTAACGTTTCTTAATATCGATGTATTAGAGCCGATGTATCGATCGCGACCTACTAATTCATCATTATCGTTTATCGATACGCCTTCTCTGGCTCTGTTCTAAAAGTAGGCGCGCGATTCTTTTTCCGTTGCCAATACTTCAGAAGAAAAAGAAGAAGAGAATTAAAATGTATGCCTTTTAAATGCTACGATAAAGGCGGTGATTTTTTGAGCATGAGCAAATGAAGGGAAGGATATATGCGTGGAAAAAAATTGATAGCCTGATATAAAAATAGCCGGAATGATAACGACTTCGCATCAATCATTCTTTGAAAGGTTCAGAGGAGAAGAGTTGAGCTGTTCGAGTTGAGGTGTTTTTTTCTTCTTATTGTTATTATATCGTGAGATTTTTTTTAGTGATTTTTCTTGGTTCTACTGGCCGTTTGGGTTTTTTTTTCTTTTTATTCTACATCTCACTGATCATATAGTAGAATTTTAAATCATGAGGTATTGATTAGTTCATGGAAAATCACTCTTTGGCTCTCTCGCATTTAAAAATAGACAAAAAGAATTTGATGGCTAGAAAAAGAAGACATTTTTTTTCGTATAAAAAGAGAAGATTTAGAGCTTGGGAGTTCACAGAAAATAAGATTGTGTGTGAAAAAGGCATTCTTTTATAAAATGAACTGAAGCTATTCAAAAACTTTTCATTCTTCGATTATCATTTTATTATTTTTATTTTCGTTGTCACTTTGATCTTATGATTTCGAGTAGATAACGTTTTCTAACTTTTGTTGAAAAATTGCTTTTTGATAGAGAAATCAATTTTATTCCACTTTTGTAGAATACTCCGGACTTTGAAAAGATTTTATGTTTTTTCTCAAAGTAGCGATCTATATAAAAAAAGTGGGAGTCATCAAAACAATTTGAAATTTTATTTATGATTTCTTGCGAAGAAAATATGACTGTTATGAAAGCTATTAAATCTTATAAACTCTAGAGATTGTTATGTAACAAAATTTGTAAAAAAATATATATATTGTTTTTATGAAACGAATTGAAAATTTCCTGTCAGTGTTTCTTTCTTGAATTATTACTTTTTTATGCAATTGTTGATTTTATATTTATTGATCTTATTTTTATTACAGGTAAGGAATTTTTCTTTTTTATGTTTTGAAGATACAAGAAGTAAGTTTTTCTAATTTATTTAATTTTAAAATAAATATGCATTGTATATTATTACGAAATACTGTATAATATTTTGTTACGAAAATTCTCACACCAGAATGTTGCGAAGATGCAGACTTCAATGGTCAGGAAAAGGCGTTTTAAATAGCCGCAACACAAGCTACAAATTCACAACGAATTAACTCTATTTAATCCGCTAATTCCAGGTAACAGCAAAGCTATATAGCACACGTCAATGAGGAAAAAGACGCTCTCTCAAGCTAAGCCAACCAACGTAGCTTATTGTCCAAACTTATCTAATCTCCAACTTCGAGGCGCGCCTTTTAAATAGAGTCCCTTTAAATTGGGCGGGGCAAACTCAGAAACGACGTGTTTGTTTCAGGCAACTATGGAACTTTCTCCAATATTCTTTAAGAATAAATATTTATCTTCTACTGCACATTCTAGAGTGTAATAAAAACCGTTGGCGGCCTTATTACGACGCCAACATACCTACATCGCCAAATTAGCCAAATATGGCGATCTTCTGTTGTAAATCCTCTTGGATCAGCCTTTTCTCGTTAACGCGCGATACCATTACAATTAATTTTATACAATTAAACTATTTATAAATATTAATACAACAATTCATACATATTTGCATCAAATTTACACAAAATTCATAATATATATATATATTGTAAGAATTTAAAATCCTTAAAAATGTATTTTGTGTCATGTAAATGAGAATAAAAGCTTGCTGAAATTGAATTTTTTTTGAATCTATAAACGTCTGTACTTTTCACATATTACTTTATCTAATTTATGTAATGGAGTCATATATCTAAATTTATTTTAGATATCAGCTAAACTATTTTAATATTAAGCGGGAATGAAAATAAATTGTAATTGGTATTAGTTCTTTACCCATTTTTCTTCTTTTTAACAAATGATCACTATTTATTTCTTTTTTAATTATCTTACTACACCTTAATCTTTTGAACTGAAATGACGATTCAAACCTGTCATGAATTTTCTCCGGAAAACTAACATGAAGAAACTTCCCCGGGCCAGAAGTTATTCAGAGTCGATATTTAATACAAAATATGTTATCGATAAGAATATTTTTTATGAAATTTTTTTAAAGTTTCTATAAAATTCAGTCCCTTCAATTAAATCTAAGAAAATTAAAATATCTCCCTCAGTACCTCAAATTAATGTATTAATAAAAATACATTAATGGAAAATCTTATAATAATGCAGGGATTAACTTTACCCTTTTGTATTTCACAAAGCAATTTATATAACAATTTTTTTTAACGAAATAGCGTATTTTATAATGATACTTATTTTTCCGTAATTAGTTGCGGAAAATAAAAAAAGTTTCCGTTTTATTATATTAAGATAAACTTTTGAAATATACGAATATATATTATTATTAATTCTTTTATGTTTTCTTAAGCAAATTTTAAAAGATAATTTGATTCGCTAATTAGCTGATAATAGGATCTGAGTAATATAGGAAATGAGCTCGTCTATTACCGATGAGAAATCTGCCATCTTTTGTTTTTGTTGCCATTATCAATCTTCATATAAAAGAATTTAACAATTTGTTCATTTTTCATTTAAAACAATTCACAATTTTCCGCTTCTAATTTATTTTAGTTATTCATACCATTACTCTTATTATTGCTAGTGCAATATAATTTATCTACAGTTGCCATGTTTTACTTTTAAGAAAATCGGCTGCACGAAGAAAATGGTCGCTTTTCAGATTATTATTTTCATTATATGGATTAAAACAAATATTAATGTATTTTTTTCTGAAAGTATACATGGTAAAAATTTTCTGTAGCGTTTATCAAGATGAAAGTCGTTACCAAGAGTTAAACTTAAGTTAAATGTTTACCGAAGAATAAATGATAGTCAAATAACGGCAATAGATACTGGCGTGTTGGTGCTAGTTCCTAACAAACAACGAACTATCGTTTCTTTTAGATTTAAATGGAATAATTTTGATTTAACCGCTGTTATTATTTTCCAATTATATGTTTTCTTTTTTTACAATTTCATTTGATAATAATACGAATTGTTACATTTTTATGGCATAAATAGCCTAAAAATTTCTTCAAAATGCTTCTAAATTACAAAACTTTTTTAAAATAGAATATCGTATTAAATAAATTTGCTGCACAATCTTTAAATATCCGTCGAATCGTTTCTTTAAGATTTAAATGGAGTAATTATAATTTAACTGCTGTTATTATTATTATTTCCATTCCTTATTTTTCTTTTCTTTTAAATTTTATTCGGTAATAATATGAATCGTTAACTTTTTATGTCATAAATAGTCTAAAAGTTTCTTCAATATGCTTCTAAATATCCGAAACTCTTTTATATTAGAGTATTGTATTAAATAAATTAACTGCACAATCTGTAAATTTCCGTCGGATCATTTCTTTAACATTTAAATGGAATGATTTTAATTTAACCGCTATATTTATTATTTTTATTTTCCCAATTATTTGTTGTTTTTAAAAAGTTGCATTTCATAATTCTTTACGAATCGTTAAATTTCTAAGGCATAAATCTATAAATTTCTTCAAAATGCTTCTAAATATCCAAAACTCTTTTATATTAGAATACCATATTAAATAAATTTGCTCCACCATCTTTGAATTTCCGTCGGATCGTTTCTTTCAGATTTAAATGGAATAATTTTAATTTAACCACCGTCATTATTTTTGTTCCAATTCTACGTTCTCCTTTTTTTAAAATTTCATTTGATAATAATACGAATTGTTAAATTTTTATGTTATAAATAGTCTAAAAATTTCTCTAAAATGCTTCTAACTCTCCAAAACTCTTTTATATTAGAATATTGTATTAAATAAATTTACCGCACCATCTTTAAATATCATTCGGATTGTTTCTTTCAGACTTAAATGGAATAATTTTAATTTAAACGCTGTATTTATTATTTTCATTTTCCCAATTATATGTTGCTGTTGTTTTTTTTTAAAAAAAGTTGCATTTCATAATTATCTGTTACTTAACGAATCGTTAAATTTCTAAGGTATAAATAGTCTAAAAAATTCTTCAAAATGCTTCTAACTATCCAAAACTCTTTTGTATTAGAATATCGTATTAAATAAATTTACTGCACAATCTTTAAATTTCCATCGGATCGTTTCTTTCAGATTTAAATGGAATAATTTTAATTTAACCACGGTTATTTTTTTCTTCCAATTCTACGTTTTCTTTTTTCTTTTAATTTCATTTGATAATAATACGAATCGTTAAATTTTTATGGCATAAATAGCCTAAAAATTTCTTCATAATGCTTCTGAATCTCCAAAACTCTTTTATATTAGAATATTGTACTAAATAAATTTACTGCACAATCTTAAAATTTCGATTGGATCGTGTCTTTAAGATTTAAATGGAATAATTTTAATTTAAACGCTGTTGTTATTGCTTTTATTTTCCCATTTAAAAAAATCGCATTTAGTAATTATCTGCCTCAATACGAATCGTTAAATTTTTAAACCATAGTCTAAAAATTTCTTCACATAATCCTCTAAATATAAAAAAACTCTTTTATATTAGAATATCGTATTAAATAAATTTACTGCACAATCTTTAAATTTCCGTCGGATCGTTTTTTTCAGATTTAAATGGAATAATTTTAATTTAAACGCTGTATTTATTATTTTAATTTTCCCAATTATATGTTGTTGTTTTTTAAAAAAGTTGCATTTGATAATTATTTGTCGCTTTTCGAATCATTAAATTTTTAAGGCATAAGTAGTCTAAAAGTTTCTTCGAAATGCTTCTAAATATCAAGAACTCTTTTATATTAGAATATCGCATTAAATAAATTTACTGCACAATCTTTAAATTTCCGTCGGATCGTTTCTTTAAATTTAAATGGAATAATTTTAATTTAACCGCTGTAATTATTATTATTTTCCAATTCCATGCTTTCTTTTTCCTTTTAATTTCATTTGATAATAATACGAATCGTTAAATTTTTATGGCATAAATAGTCTAAAAATTTCTTCAAAATGCTTCTAAGTTACAAAACTTTTTAAAATTAGAATATCATATTAAATTAATTTACTGCACAATCTTTAAATATCCGTCTGATCGTTTCTTTGAGATTTAAATGGAATAATTTTAATTTTACCGCTGTTATTATTATTATTTCCCAATTATATGTTTCCTTTTTTAAAAAATTTCATTTGATAATAAAACGAATTGTAACATTTTTATGTTATAAATAGTCTAAAAACTTCTCCAAAATACTTCTAAATCTCCAAAAACTCTTTTATATTCATGAAATTATTTTCTGTGATAAGTTTTAACTTTGCTTTATTTTGCCTCGATATGGGGAATCCAGACAATAGAGAATCGCTTCCATGACCAAATTATTATTCATATTGCATAGTGTCGGAAAAGCCTTTAATACTGTGCATTAAACTAGAATACTATGTATTAAAACTAGAATATCTATCATATTTCTAGACAAGTAAAAACCAAAAGCCATTTAATACTTTCATGCATAAATTTATATCTTTTATTCTTTAACGTCTATGCTTTTAATGTATGAACTCTAATTCCAGTCATATATTGCTGGAATATTTTTAATGGAAGAATATGAGGATTAATAATGTACAAAAAGTTACAATTTTTAAGCTTATAACAAATTATCCTTATAGCCATAGCGGAATTATATATCAGAATCAATTTCTTTTTAATAAGAGTCATTTATACATCTTTATTGAGAAAAAATGATGATGAGATTTATTTTATTAGGAACTATATTAGAATATTATAATAAAGAGAAATAACTTAATCGAATTCGTACAATGGAATAAGTTTAACAAGAATGATATTTCGTAATAAATTTAATAATTGAAATAAAGTAACAAACTCTTTTTGATTTCAAGTGTGTAGATTAAAGGACTTAATGTGTCATTCTTCTATTGTATTTTAACAATGATTAAATTGCAAAGATTGTAAATTCTTAGTAAAAAAAACTAATTGTTTTCTAAATTGAATGGTATAATTTAATTAAGTTTTCTTTAGATTGAAACAATTGTTTCTCAGTGGCGCAAAGACTTACTTTGTTTTAAATCAAAGATATATTTTCATTCATTCACTAATGAATTCTTTGTATTTTTACTAGGGCTAAAAGTGTTTTTACAGGAAAAGAGAATATTTAATTAAAATCCCTTTATAATCTCATTGACTGGTACAAATCTCAAAGGGTATTTTCAATATTTTCCGAAATTTAATTAACGAAACTTTCTAGAATTTCGCCAACGCTATCAAAGTACGGAGATTATTTAAGATTAAAATAGCAATTGTTCTTTATAATTAACACGGTGTTAAGAATTAAATTGTCACAAGAAAGATAAGATAGATATTTTGGATTTAATTGTATGTAAATGCATAAAATTGTACGTATCTTTTTGTATCAATAAGTATTTTAAATTAAAATTACTTAATCACTAGAGATAACTTATTCTTAAAAAATGTTTATATGAGGTTAAAACTACTATAAGATAAACAGAACAGAACGCCGTCTCATAACCCCGTATCTGTGAACCATTCTGGTCACTTCACGGTTTGGTGGCCATGTTACGGGAATTTATTTGAGGTAATAAAATATTTACAGTAAGAAAAAAATAAAAACAAAACTATTTACAGAATTTACAAGAATATGAGAATGAGAAAAGTCGTTTACAGAGATTTTCTTCTTTGAAAAATGGTTTGACTCTATTATAGGCTGAAATATAACATTTGTTATGATGTGCATACATCCTGTGTTCATTTAATTTTATGACACACTAGGTGACGTTGCAGGTATTAAAAGGAGATAGAAAATAATTTGGCTAGTTGGAACGAAGGGAAACTCTGCTTGATTGAAGTGTATAATAGGAAACTGCTTGTTTTCCTCTTCAGTATTTGTGAGTATGAGACTTGATGTTGAGGACTAGGAAGATGAGAATAGATTTCTTTTTCCAATTATAAATTTAATTATGCTGTGGATTTTTTTCCTGGATAAACGGTTGCTGGCGATTCTTTTCATCCATTCCAGTTCATGGTTTGGCGATGGTTTCTTCATATGCCAAGAGATGGTGAGGATACATTCCGTGGCATAATGAAGCGCCGTGCCAGTTCCACCACAGCTGCACTGGTCACTCTCAGAGAGTTTGAACCTTTTAGGGTAGGCAAGAAAAGGGCCTTGTTCTGAGAAGAAAATAATATCCTCTCTGATCCAGTTTGTAGGATAAAGATTGACCGAAGACAGAATATTGAAGACTTTCCTGCCTGTGTCACCATTGCTCCAATATCCTTGCCATTCCTCTAGCATGGCTTTCTGGAGCAGGGCTTTTATATATGGTTTGGACTATAAGATAAAGAATGATAAAAATAAACTAATAGAGCCAAATACATGCAATAAATGCATTTCTGTCTAATATATGCATTCAATTCATTCCTGATTTATACAAGGACCTCGGTGGCCTAGTGGTAAGGTATCGGCATCGTAACTGGAAGGTTTCAAGTTCGAGATACGATTCCACCAATGAACCGTCGTTTAAGCGGGGCTAGTACACATTAAATCCGTTTTGGCCAAACATTCTGTTGTTCGTGTGGAAGTTTGAAGAGGAAGTGCTAGCTCAAGTTCCATCCTCGTCTTTTGATCTCGGATCAAAAATACGAGGTCTTTTCTAAAATAGTCCTAGTGTTGCTTTAAAACTGGGCATTAATATAACTAAACTTCTGTTTCATATATTCTGATAGTCAAATCACCATGATATTACTCAACAGGGTTTGCTAGAGCATTTGTCAAATATAACTCAATATAGAACGCGAATCAACTAAAAGCCTCTGGATATGTGCATAATTGCCTCCTAAAGTTATTAGATTACAAGTTTCTACATTTTCTGATCAATATTTATGATAGTTATATTGGTTGATGATGAGAAGTGATTGGGATAGTAATTTGGGATAGACCATGGGTAATCAAAAGGGATAATGCGTCTTTTATACTTATGCTTCGAGAGGCCGTAAGCATCAGTTTTATCCTTCTTTATCATAATCCCCATTATGCACGAATATACGAGATAATTTAATAGCTTTAGGTTATAGGAAGGAAGTTTTCTTTAAGTAAATTATTGCTTATAAAATACTTATTTTTTACAATTTTTGGAAAAAAAATCATTATGCAAAACTTATTTAATAACATGACTTGACATCTCTTATAAAGGAGATTATTTTTTTATAGAGGATTGTAATAGAAGCGATGGTTCCATTTTTAAAATTATTATTGGCCATTATAAAAAAACTCATAAAATAAAGTAATCTGACATCTCTTATTGAACGAGTTTTGAATGATTTGTCTTAGATTTGCAAAATAATTTCAAATATTTATCCAGGATTATCCAAATTTTTCTGTAAAATCTGTAAAAATTGATCTGTAAAAAATTGATCCTTTAATAAGACATCTAGATTTAAGTGTTAAAAATGTAACTCTTGCAGAATTTTCGGTTCTTACGTAATAGACCGTCTAACTTTATTGCCAAATTTGAAGTCGTTGCCAATGAGTTGGTAAACCACCAGTCATGGCAATCCGGCAATGGAGTAATCCATTGATCTTTATCGCTAAATTTAAATCCGTCGCAAATGAGTTACTAAACCGTTGGTGAAGAAAGTACAATACGTAAGAACCGAATTTTCTTACTTTTGTTACACATTTACAATGTATATCCACATTTATAGTATATTGAATACACACATTTTGATACTTAATATATACATATCTTAATATAAACTATTATATAGTACATGTACAATGAATGCGCCTGATAGAAAAACAGCAAAACTCTTATTTTTACTGTTTCTTTTCTTGAATTTTTTATTCTATTGTCCACATTCATATTTATTAATTCTTTTTAGATTTACACGACTTTTCTTTATATTTAAGCATCTGTTTTGATTTCTTACTACGTAACTTTGCCTAAAAGCAGTATTCCCTCATCATGCTTCTAGATTTTACAAAATTTCAGATGGAAAATCTGGACTTATTTGTATAGAAACTAATGATAATTAGAAATTCGCTTGAAAATAATATTATAGTAGTATTTAAAAACGAAAAAAAAAATGCATTTCGCATTCTTATTTACTATTTCTTTCTTACATTTACACCACTTTTCTTTACATTTAAACATCTGCTTCGATTTCTTACTATATAAATTTTATATAAAAGCAGCGTTCCTAATTGTATCAATAGATTTTACAAAATTTCAGATAGAAAATCTGGACTTTTTTGTTTAGAAATTACTGATAATTTGAAATTCGCTTGAAAAAATAATAATATAATAGCACTTAAAAACGAAAAAATGAATTCCGCATTCTTATTTACTAATCCGTTTTAGATTTACACAACTTTTCTTTACATTTAAAGATTTGTTTTGATTTCTTACTACATAAACCTTTATCTAAGAGCAGTATTCCTAATTGTGTCTGTAGATTTTACAAAATTTTAGAAAGAAAATCTGGACTTTTTGTATAAAAATTAATGGTAAGAAGAAATTCGCCCGAAAATAATAATATAATAGTGCTTGAGAATCAAAAAATGACAATGTACAAATTAGAATACAAATTTATTTTATCAACTCTGGTGAAACATGGAACGCTTAATTTAAATCTGCATATAATTTTGTGTGTAAAAGCTGTGTTCTTTAAATAGAAAATCAGTTTTTGCTAACATTTAGTAATATTAAAAAAAGCAGATGATGGGACATTAGCATTTTAATTACAAATATTGCAAACATCTTCACACATAAACTGTTTGCCATTAAGAAAACTGCGAGAGAAAAAAATAGCAACCCATCAAAACTAATATCCACTTATTTCCTACAAAGACAACCTATAAAAATGAAAAGTTAAAAAAATAAACAAAAAAAGTATCCTCCCCAATAAACATTTTTCTGCAAAGAAATTAAACTAATGTTTCAAAAATAACGAAACATTTAATTTTTTTCTCCGCCAAGAAGTGATAAATTCGTTAATCGGATGGTTAATTGGTATAATCTTCCCCGAATGAAATAATATTGGAGTGAGAAATGGAAGATTATTGGATTATTGCTTAACGGTTTGGATGATACTCAAGAATGAAGTAGGTAGGTGTAAAGCGGTTGGAGTGGGGGGTTGAGGGGCATTCCAAAAGCTATCATATCGAAGGGGGAGGTGAAAAAAAAATAGATCATTCCTTTTCCAACTTATACTCTCTTTCTCTCCATACCACTTTCTTAATCGAGAAGCTTCACGCATTCTTGAATTGTGAAAAGGACGGGATGCTACATAAGCTCTTTGTCCAGATTTTCCATTTGCATTTTGAAGTTTTCCAGAAAAAGGTTGATGGGGGGTGGGGTGGAATGCGATGGTGTGTCTCTCCCTGTTATAAATGGTTTTCTGGAAAGATTTTAACGGTTCCGCTCACTTCAAGCGGATGATAATGGCGACGTTTGTGAGTTTTCTTTTCAACGGAAAAAATCATAGTGTCTTCAACGTCATTGGGGTCTTGCTTCGGTGGGGAGTGAACTGGATTTATTAGCTTTCGAAGAATAATGCTGTTGAATGCTTGGTGTGTAAATGCTTTCTTGTACGTGCTGTAAATTATTTCAAGTTTTAATGCATGAATTGAATCTGAAAATTGCGCACAAGATAAAACTGAAGATATATTTTTTACTCGTAATCTGGCATAGAAAGTATTTTTCTCCTTTTTTAAGTATTTGAATGATAAGGCTTCTTCTGTACAGCCGACCACCCCACCACCACTGAACGTAGCTGTATCGACAGGATTTGTTGTGGCCGACTGTGGGCTGTAGCAATGTCCATCCTTAATTGACCGAATCTGTCAAACTAATGTTCTCTTCAAGAAAATTAACCCCAAAGTGGTCATAAACTTGAATTATAAGACTGTAGTCTTATTGAATTGCTCGTAGATTTACCATAAATGCTATAGTTTGGAACTGAAGTTAACTTGTCTCTACTTTGGTCACACGCGTGACACAGATACAGAGTTCACTATAAATCCATGCAGACTTAAAAAAAAGATGTAAAATAAAAAGTAATACTCGACAAAATTATAGATTGCATGAATATGTTAAGAAAGCCTATGGATTTTCCTTTCATTAATACGATTACAAAAAAAAAATGTATTAAAGTATTGTGTTTTGCAAGAATATTTTCACCTCTGTCCCAGTACCCCCAGTGATATTGCTCTCGACATGGAGGACTTTGCGACCACGATCAGATTTAACGAGCGCCAGTCGCCATGCACTCGGGGGATCTTTTGGCCGGTGAGTTTCGAACTCGTAACCTCAGGAGTACGAGTCCAACGCTCTAACCAGGTCATCCCGGCTTTAAAAAAATAATAAGGGAGTGCGCGATATTGTTATTTTGTATTGCTTTAAAGTAGTTAATATTTATTTGTTACTACTTTTACGTCTCTTACTAATTCTGTTACTGTTATTAAAGATATTCTAATGAGATAATAAGTTTTTTTCCCCGTGTATCGCTTTTGCTGTCAAGTGAATAAAAAATATTCCGAAATTTCTTAAGAATTGATATTATTTTTGAGAATAACCGCGATCATTCTGCTTTGCACGCAGTAATTTAATTCATTTTATTCGCCGCGCCAAGAACAAGAGATAAGATTTTGCTTTATAGCTTTATCCAATAAATTGGATTTCCAAAAAATAATAAGAATGAGATTTCAAAGTTCAACTCGAGAAAATAATAAGACTTTTTATTATTTTTTTTATTAAGAATTTTTCAATCTGATTATCCCTAGAAGGATATTTTCTTCTCTTTTTTTCCAACCGAGTAAGTCAATTTCCCCATACATAAAAAAAAATCCTTGGAAGAGATAAGATATACACAGACGGTATCTCTTTTATCTAATCCACTTTGCGAATGAAAATTCCTAGGATAAATAATTTTTCTCTTTATTTTTTTAGTTCTTCTAAATTACAAAGACGATGTTGTTTGCTTTATTATTTGTTGTTATTGATATCTTTATTTTATTTTGTTTTATTTTTAAGAGAAGGGAAAAAAAGGTTATCTTCCAATAATTTTTCAAGGTTTTGTTTAGTGATAAGTAGATGATATAGTTCTATTTAAAGTTTTCATCAGTTGTGTGGGATGCCATGATTTCATCTCAAGATATCTTGTTGTCTAGATATATTTGGATCTATTTCCTGGAATGAATCACTCATCGAAGAATTTCTTTATTTATTTTTTTATCTACTAAAGATATTTTGATATATATCAACAAATAAAACATTAGAAGCGTTTAGTTCAAGGTATTAGACCTTATCAGCTGAAAGCCTTCCAAGTAGATATTACAGTTCATTTTTTTTTTCTTTCTCCTACGCGATATATAACAAAAGTAAGGAACTGCGGTAGGGTTGAGCTAGAATATTTCAGGTTGAAATACCGATTTTATCGTCAGACAGGCATGTCTGCTGCACATCAAGCCCTCGGCCGGCATTCTGCCACAAGGGAAGCAAGTCTTCCTCGTGATCTGAGACTCTAGGGTTCGAATCCCGGTTAGGCATGGTTTTTTTCTTTGTAATATTTATGAGGTGTGTGAATGTTCCCCCTTACAAAGGGGCTTTAAAAGCGAATGTGTTTGCGTCATCCTCATATGAGCTAGATGTCAGACTTCTGCCCTCGGAGGCTCAGGGACCAATACGCTCAGAAGCTACTGCAACCCCTCTTTCCGTGGTAAAACGGACACGAGATCATCATCATTAAGCCCTCAAGGATTAAATGCCTTTCTACTGATGTGTAGTGAAAATGTAAAAGGATGGACGACTGAATGAGTGTCGTCCTCGTTCTATGACCATAGCTCATAATTATGTTCTTAATCTAAAATAGGCGTAAAGATATATAGATTAACTGTATCAAAATAGATAAAGAATCAGTATTGTAATCATTATGATCGGGTGTCGTCCTCGTTCTATGACCATAGCTCATAATCATATACTTAGTCTAAAATAGTCATAAAGATGTATAGATTAACTGCATTAAAAATAGTTGAAGAGTCAATATTGTAATCATCATGATCGGGTGACATTCTCGTACTATAACCAAAGTTCAAAATGATACGGTTAGTCAAAAATAATCCAAACAGTGTCTAAATTAACTAAATTTCAAATAAAAAGGAAGAACCAGTATTACATTCATCAGAAATTCTGATTTATATATTTTAATGTGTTTTTGCATTTTAGAAGTCTCCGATTAATAAATAAGCATTTTTGGAACTATACCGGTCTGCTTTTTTATGAACCCGACACCTAAAAAGTTTATTGAGCTAGATTTATAAAATTTAGTAGTGCATGGTCTTTAAATCATATTTATGGAATTTTGTAAAAATTCCTTTAGTGGACATTTGTCTATTTTTAAGAGCATATGTGAACATAACAATATACGGAAGCTTATCAAAGCTTAAATGGATAAATCTTACAAAATTTTATAGATTTCTTAGATAAAAACTAGATTTTATCATCAGAACTATAAATATATTGATTTTGGACTATTCTTTAATACATTTACTATCTATCGGTGTGTATATTTACGAACTTGTAAGCACGAAACTCGGAAAAGGAAGTACTTAAAAAGGTATATTCTATTTACGATTTTCTATCCACTTTATAGGATAGATATAACCCTTACTTCTACTTTTTTGTTTTACCTGGTCCCCGACTCTACGTGAAGTCTCAGTACTACCAGCAATAGAGCCAAACCTTTATCAATGATTTCACAAGAAAAATGAAACGTTTACTCTATGAAAACTACATGGAATAAACATCTCAAACTGAATACAGAGTAGTCAAACATTTTACGGAATATCTTTCACGAAAACTGAAGTCTCCCAGTAATAGCGGGCGATAATTTTTTTGGATAGGTTTGATAGAAATATAAATTGGATTGAAAATAAGTCAATTTCGGATGAGAGAAATAGAACTAAAACGACATTCTTTTTGCGATGTTCTTGAATACTGTCACAATTGGCATTCTCATTCGCAATTGACATCCGCACATTTCTCAATTAATGTTTTTAATGTAAATATTTACTCGCTAAAAACGATGAATATCGATTGTTTAGTTTCCTCAGTTATTGTGTCTTGATGAAGCAGACAGATAGATGCACTTTTCTTTTGCAGATACTCAGGAACAGTTTTCCGACTCTAGTACCATTAATCTTAGGACCACAAGATTTTGTAAACAGGACGATTGAAATTAATTTAATAGTTGTCAAATTTAATAGTTAACTTCATAACTGTAAAAAAGTTTTTAAAATGAGAGAGAGAGTGACAGGTTTATTATTAAAACTAGAATTTCACACACACACACCGCATTTCTCTTCACACTCGCACATTTCTGTAGAAAACTTTTGGGCCCGGACAGTCTGGTTGGTAGAGCGTTGGAGTCGTACTCCTTAGGTTACCAGCTCAAAACTCAATAGCCAAAAGATTCCCCGAGTGTGTGGTGGCTGGCTCTTCTGAAATCTCCTGTGGTCGCAAAGTCCTTCATGTCGAGAGTAATATCACTGAGGGTACTGGGTCAGAAGGGATCATTCTTTGTTCCAGGTCTAAATTACGATCTGAGATGAATGAATGAATATACATGAATGAAGTCCACCCCCTAAAAAGGGTTGAGACATGTGTGTAGTTAAGTCGTACTCTTGGTCTTAGATGGCGTTACTTGTAATACAAGAGACGTTCTTTTCGGCTTAAATCTGCTGCAGTATCAGCAGGCGGCTCGTCCATGGCAAGTGCCATAAATAAAAACAATAATTTTTATCCTGCTCTTTATGGCGGCTGTTACCAATGACCATTAAGCTTACGATTTCAAAAAAATATCCGTTTTACCCCCTTGTATTCTGATCTTCAGAGAATATATATTCGTCCCTCCTATATTCTTCCATTCATTGAAGGAGCTAATCTACTGCTTAATGATTCTAAACTTTCTAATGTGTTCATATCAACTGGTCTTTTTCTGCTCTAGAATATATCGCGTCCTTTTATGATTTTGATCAGCCGATAACTATTCATACAGTCTTCCAAAATCTTTTTAAGTCCTTTTATATATTCAGTTAACTTTTAAATCTGGATATTAGACGTCAGACAGTTGTGTTGTTTTTGTTTTGGACTTATCTTCTGCATACACTATTTTCTTTCTTTTCCACTACGAGAATACTAACATCTGTGCCCTTCAGACGCTTTAATTCTCAAGTGAATTCGAATTTAGTATTTATACTCGCAGCCTGAGTTCAAGGGGAATGCATTCCCCTTTTCATAATCGGATCAAAACAGTTAGCCTTGAATTCTAGAAGATTTCAAGGATTATATGAAAACAGGGAGTTCAATATCCTATTTTGCTGAATTCCAAGTCGTCGAAAGTGTTGGAAATGACACGAGGGATAACTTTTCAAAAAGAGAGGTGTTTTTTTTCAAGGAGATTTTGCATTGAACTTAACGAGGAATTATTTTGAGCATCTTTTGTATTCAATCGATAAGTCATAGAACAGACTCTCCGACCCGCCACGAAGGCACACGGATTAACCAGAGAAACTGAATGACCGGACCGCCGCAACAGCAATTTGCGAGAAATGTAGTTGAGTACTAATAGCCGTCACCGGCCATGGTACAACCCTTCCCGTAGGAAGTACATCCCGTCATCGATGGGAGGAGCCTAACCCCCACCTATTTGTGTACCCACCGGGTAAGCGAGATCCGACCACCATACCGGAAGCATCTTATCCCCAATTACGAGGTGCCTCCCGGGGGACATTCAATACGATAATGATAATCTGTGGTTATCATATCAGAAGTAAACTGTAATATTTCTTTTGAATTCCAGTGAGTGAGAGCTGTAAGTCCAATTCCACAATGATCGCACTTGTTTTCTAGATTGACTTATAAGGTAAATACCTTGATACTTTCTCGAGTTATTAAACGATTTTAAATGTTACTGAACTTAATATCTAGTGTTATTTTAAATTCCAGATCATTAGAATTTCAATTTCTGGTGGGTCAATGCTATTCATTAGGGTTGCCACAAACGGTATTCTAAAAATAGAATCAACAAATATTATTGTTTTATACTCTTTTTCTGTCAATTTGATGCCAATTAAAGCTTTGCTTTTCCTCTTATCTCACCAATTCGCCGTTAAATGCAGTATAAATACTTACTACGATGTAATGATAATTTTCCTCAATAATTTGAAATAATACTGGAACAAACCTCAAATATCATTGGTTAAGGTACTATCTGTCTGTCAATCACAAAGTGAATAAAACACAGAGTTATATAATATTCACTAATAATAAATATATATTACTATAATTTCTAATGTAACTAATTTCCAAAATTTTATCTTAATTTAACCGTAAACAATTTCATTCTAAAATGTTATATTTCCTGATCCCATATCACTTTTTCTATTTAATCTATCAAATGAAGCTTTATTAAGATACTGCGCCATCAGTCCATCAGATTAATGATATAAACAGATTCTTCTGGATCCCTGCGTTTCTCTTGTTGAGGTCCAGACGTGTGAGAATTTAGGTCAAAATTCGACACACGTCAGATTTATGAGAATATCATGGTATGTAAGACCAGTTAAAATGATTTTGTCATTTTTAACATGTCAGAACATAATATATTTTTTGGGATTAGGGTTTAGGCTTTAACAAAAATACGTAGGCGAAAAATAAAAATTTTATTATCTGCACTAGCATTTCAAAAAAAGCTTTTAATAACGCGTAGTCATTGCATTTACAAAAGCCCTGATTAAAAAACAAATAAGTTAATGAATAGAGCAAATAAAACCTAGAAAAATGTCATTTTGAGCCCGCGATGATATGAAATGAAATAAATAGGAAATGTGATATTTTTGTAAAACAAAAAATGTGAGACCAAGTTTTTCAGATCGTATGCGATACCAAAGCGACTCATTCAATGAAACAATTAAAATGAATAAAAATATAAATTAACTTGCACGAGCACGTGGTGCTTGGCCGTTCAAGAAATAATGTTCTGATATGATGCATTGAAATATGCATAGCAGATTTCATTTTAATCTTTTTATATGTTTTTTGACTTTTTGTGTTTTGTGTCCGTTCTGCTTTTATGCAGTTTATGCAATGCTTACTTAATGCCTTTCGAGATGGAATAAAAAGAAATTAATTGTTCAACTGGGCTTCTCTCTGAATTTCGGCCACGACTCTGCAATCTGCTAAAAATCAAAATTACTATGTGGTTCTCTCTCTCTCTCTCTCTCTCTCTCTCTCACACACACACACACACACACACACACACACACACACACACACACAC
>JAOUZG010008327.1:6328356-6341572 GCA_026289955.1 Argiope argentata | reverse complement strand
TTTGAGGCCTGCAAATCTCATGATGACTATCTAAAATAATTATTTTTTTATTCCAAGCATGCAAAATGAATAAAAGGCTTTACTATGCTACTATGCATAAAATTACAGCTTTGAATAAAGTAATTAATTTAAAAATGCATTCACAACGGCGATATTTTGTATACCAGAATTGGAAATAAAATTGTATTTAAATGAGTTGAGCCTAGTTAAGATAAATAATTAATTCTTATACATTGTAAGCATTTTAATTAGAAAAAAACTCATTTGGAAGCATGAAAACTTCATGGTAACTATCTAAAACAATTCTTTTTTTATTATTATTATTACAAACACGCAAAAGGCTTAAAATGCATCTAATAATCTACAACCAAAACATACTAATCTTTTCCACACAATAAATTATAAACGTCACATTATATCCCCCCAAAGAGCAAAACAAGTACATTAAAGAAACGAAATTGCTCAAAAAGCAACACATTAATACAGATATACATCTTAATATTTGCTCTTTATGGTCAAAAGTCACGAGAAAGAGCCTTAAAAACCACCCAAGCCAACTTTTCTAAACAAAAATGTGAGTAAAACGAGCCAAGCCGGAGCACAATCATAACATTTCATTTTACTGGCAATTTTTTTTTCACGAGCCAACGAGGCAAAATTGCTACGATTTAATTATTAGCATGATTGCTTCCTGACTAACGTGTCAGTCGGCAGTTTCGATTCACGGGGACCGAGCGAGCTCCGGCGTCTCGGGTTCCACACCTTTTCGCTCGCGGTTAAAAAGTCCTAATTGAGTTGCAATGGACTGTGGACGATTGCGAGTAAATCACTTTTTATGGTTATTACGAAGCTCCGGCTTTTGTCTTGGATTAAATCCGCACGCAAAATCACGTGTTTAAGACCTATAGATAAGGCTGTGAGGTCATCGAATTTTGGTGCCTGAAGCGTAACATGCGCTGCGATCATGTCGGGCCGGGATTTGACGATTGCCTCGTAAAAAGTTGCCATTCCTGTGATTGGATTATAAATTTCGAAATGATTAATTGTTGCATGATTTTACAGGTGGGAATTGCCTATTTAGTTCAGAGTTGTCGCAGTCGTCGGAGAAGTCTTGTAATTTGTTTGAAGCAGTCGTAAATTTGAAATGATTGATGTATTTTAGAGTCTTGGTGATTTAATAGGTATATGTTCGTTTAGTTCTTTAAGAAGTCTTGTTATTTCTTTGTCTGACTCGTAAATTTGAAATGACTAGTGCGTTTCAGATTTTTACTGGCTGAACAAGTGTGATTGATTCACAGGGTTCATATTGTAATGGCTTGATCCTGGTCGATCAAATAAACGGGTAGCGTTTAAGCACAAAGGTTTTATTTACAGCTTTATACAATAACAAAACAACAACAACATGCCCTCTAGGTTAATATGCTGGGAAATATTTACATCTGGATTAAAAGTTCCACAATTAATACAAGAACTAACGGGCTGTTTAGCGTACCCGGCTACTGCGTGTAGCCCAAGATATCTACGGACATAACCGTTAGATCTTTAATCAAACGCGAGATCACGTGGTATCTCTTCAACTCTCCAACTCTTCAGCTCAGCTTGTATCAGCTCTCTCGTCGTCGTATCAGCTCTCGTCCAGTCTCTATCCAGATCAGCTGGTCTCATTCCCTTTTTCTTCCAAAACTTTCCATTTTAACCTTGGTCAAGCTCCGCCTCTCAGGTTCGCATTGGCACGCTGGAGATGCCGATCATCGAATAATTCTTCAGAAATACTCCCAATGATCAGCTGTGGGAATATTTTCAAAACATCCACCCTCTTATCTGACCCCCCACAATAGGAAAGTTATTCAAATAGGAGGAGGGGGGGTCTCAATATTTCTTTCTTCAAAGGGCCGTAAGCGCATATGCTGTTCATTATCGGAACTTTATTCCACTTTGGGTGGTCCATAGAAGAAATAGCTACATTTGGTGTTTTGACATGGGTTCCTTCTTCAATGGGCCGCAATCGCATGTGTTCTCCATTGTCTTATTCCATTCAAGTCCAAAGGGCAACATCACAGCGGGATAAACACAATGGGCAACAAAGGAAGAATCGTCTCTCCACTGGCCAGAAGTAACAATGTTCGAACATGTGTCTCTTAAAAAAGGAGACAAGGTTACGACTTCTTTTATAATATTTATTAGGGTTTCTTTCGAAGTATTGCTGACATTGTTCATTTAGTTGTTTGAGAGTCGGTGTCCTGACCTAGGGGTAGCTTGATCAGGGTGTACTGGGTTCGAGTCTGGTTCGGGCATGGTTATTCTTCTGTGTTCTATCCATAAGGTGTGAATGGACCAAATTATTAAAAGGGGTTGTGCAAGAGAATGTGATGAGTGAGTAGCAAAAGTCGTACTCTTGGCCTTATTTGGTGCTACAACGAAACAAGAGACGCTGATTAGGCTTAAATCACTGACTGCTTCAGCAAGCTTGTCCATTGCGAAGTGCCATACGAAACAACAACAACAACTTTTTCTTGAAAATTCTACTAACTTCTTTGTTTGACTCGTAAATTTGAAATGATTGGCGAATTTTAGATTTCTACAGGCTTTGTAAGTGTGATTATTTCACAGGGTCCATAATTATTAGAGTTTTTTCGGAAGTATTGTTAGCTGTTTGATAGTACTGTTAATATTATTAGTTGTTTGAAAAGTTTGCTAATTCTTTTTTATCTGATTCGTAAATTTGAAATGATCGGCGCATTTCAGATTTCTTTTTGGGCTGAAAAAGTGTGATTTATTCACAGGGTTCCTATTATTAAGGTTTTTTTTGGAAGTATTGTTAGTATTTTTTGCTTAGTTGTTTGAGAAGTCTCGTAATTTATTTTGTAAATTTGAAATGATTGCATTACAGTATTTTTCTGGCTACATATCTAAAATTTATTCACGTAGTTCTTAGTTAACAGAGGCTTTTGAAAATCTTCATGATTTTTGATATTTTGAAAGTTGCAGAAATATATCTATCATAATTTTGCTTACTCGTGTGTTAGCTGTTATTAGGGCTTATGGTTACATTAGTCATTAGAAAAGCCTCATAATTTTTTAGTTGTGCAGTGAATTTGAAGTGAATTGAGCGGTATCTGTTATTGGAATGTAAATATGTTCTTGATGTGTTCTCGATTTACAATCAGAACTAATATGAATTGTCAGCCAAATTTATAATTGTTATAACTATAGAAGAATGTTTTTAACCCTTTATTTACTGACGGTACTTATAAGTACCATTTAAATCTAACTTTTATCTTCGTGATATGACTATTTTTTTAGGGTATTTAAAAGAAGACGGGCAATGAAACTCAGATAGCAAGTAGTTAATATAAGCTAAAAGTAGAAATCAAAAATAATTAATTATTAATTAAATTAATTAATGTATTTCGATAGATTAAAACATTTTCTTTGATTCCTTGGGATTATTCTTCGAAGAATCTTAATTACCATTTCAAAAATAAATTTCAAAAACTGATGGCAAAACAAATCGGTAAATAATGGGTTAAATTTCCAGACAATGTTATAAAAATAATTTTAATTGCTAGTAATTAAAATTTAGATATATTTTGAACATTGAACCGATATATATTTAAAAATAGAGGACATGCAAAAATTAAAAATAGTTATCGATGGAAAAAATATATAGTAAACAATGTTGGCATGCAACATCCAAACCATCAGGTCTAATGCCAAACGAAAAATATAACATATAAATAAATACATATACTTTTTCACAAAATTATTAAGATAAATCCTTAATGTGTTGATTAAGTTTAACATTTGTTGATTGTTAAAAAACAACTGACCATTTTATTTAAAGGGAAACCTCATAAAGTAAGCTTCAAAAATTCTAAATTCGCTCTTTTTTGAGAAGATATGTAATTTATGAAGAAATAACTTCAGCTCCAATTGATTTTTAAAAAGAAACGGCAAAAAATATCATAAAAAGAGAATACCATTGTGTTCAGCTGATAAAAAAGCAGCTAAAATAAATATATAGATGTTTTTAATGTAATTTGCATTGAGTTAAAAATGTTAAATACAAGATTATGTAGATTTTTAAATGCAATAAAAAGTACAATTTTTAAAAATTTTAGTTATTTTCTTCTTTTTAATGTTTAACTGATAAGTTATTATTATGAAGGTTATGATATTAACAATTTTTTTCTCCTCTTTGCTACAAGATGATGCAGTTAAGATGGAACAAAATTTAACTCGTTTAAACGATCAAATTATAATTAAGTTTTGAAGGTATCAAAATTTTGTACAGTCTTTCAGAAAGCACATTGTATGTAATATTTCAAAACTTAGGCATAGCAGTAAATGAGTACAAGTTAACTTTAAAATTCCATGATTATAAACATAGAGCAAGTCATGTAAATTAAAAATACATAAAAAGTCAAATATTTTCATCCATGTTAAATCATTTCAATTGAATTAATCATTAAAATAGTGTACTGTCATTCAAACATACACCCTGCAATATTTCAAATCTTGAGTAATTAAAATAATTTTGTGTGCTACATTTATGGAATAAATCAGGAAGCTAATATATTTTCATTCAGAACACACATCATGTAATATTTCAAAACCTCAGAATAGCAGTAAATGAGTAAAAAGTTAGTTATAAAATTTCACCTTTACAACCATGTAACAAGTTATTTTAATTAAAAACTTACTTAAAAAATCGAATATTTTTATTCATGTTAAATCCTTTTAAATCCATGAATATCGAACTTTTGAACAAAAATTATTCCTTCAGAGAGAGTAGTGATAATTTAATAGGAACTTCAAATGAATTTCAATTTTCCAAATTTTTATTATCGTTAAAAATTATCGATAGATATAAGATCACATTTTTTTCAATTCAAAAAAGGGGAAAAATCCGTGAAAAAAATTATGAAAGTTTACAGTTTAAAATATTGTCGAAAAAAATCTCATTATTATTTTTTTTCTCTGTAATATTAACTGATAACGAATAATTTCTACGAATATTCTGATATTAGTAATATGATAAATATAATACGATAAATTGCTACAAGAACACATTTAAAAAAAATTCAAAAGGGGAAAAATACATAGAAATTTTTTTTGGACAGCTCTAATTTAAAATATAATCGAAAAAAAAAATCTCACTTTTATTATTTTCTTCTTTTTAATGTTTAACTGATAATTTATTACTATGAATATTATGATATTAATTATATGATAAATATGATAATAAAAATAGAATAAATATGATAATAAAAAGTATGAAAATAAATAATATGATAAATATGATAGTAAAAAATAGGATATATGTGATAATAAATAATAAATGTTATAGTAAAAATAGGATAAATAGGATAATAAATAATAATATAAATATAACAAATAATATGATAAATACAATAACAAATAATAATATGATAGCAAAAAAAGGGTTAAATATGATAACAAATAGTCATATGATAAATATGATAGTAAAAAATAGAATAAAAATTATTATAAATAACCTGATAAATCTGATTGTAAAAAATAGGATAAATATGGTAATAAATAATAATACGATAAATAGATACAAGATCACATTTTTTTTCAATTCAAAAGGGAAAAAAAATCCATAAAAAATTATGAGAATCTCCAATTCAAAACATTGTCGAAAAAAATCCCACTTTTATTATTCAGTTAAATCCAAACAAAACCTATTATAACATAATAAATACTTTTTATTTATTTTTTTAAAAATCCGAATCCTCCTAATGAACAACAGTATCCTTTATCCCAGTAATAAGCTAATCAGCGGAATTCTTTATTAAGAGCTTGTTCTGATTAATGCCGGGGTTGCGGACAAATAAACAAATCCTAACTATTCATAGACTAATCCATTTCTTAGTCTCGAAGACTTTCTGCTGTTAATGAGTTTCTGCTACTAGTTAGAGCACTAATTATTTTTATTGTAACCTAAGATGTGTTCCACCTGGGAGCGAGAGACAACATTATTTATTCCAGTTCTTGTTTTTTTATTGTCGTCGCATGGATTTGGAAAGAAAACCATCGAAAGTCGCATCCATCTTCTTAAATAATTAAAAGCCCCGCATACATTAAGAGGCGCAATTCATTTATTTTTATGTGTGTGCCTCTGCCATTAATTTTGAAGCATTTAACTTCATTGCATTTTGGAGTTTGCGTGGATAGGTCAATGCAGTGTATGTAGTGTCCGGTTCTTTTTTGTGATGAGCTTTGCAATTTGTTCTTAGTAAAACGGTATGCTTTAGCCGACGACTTAAATCCATGTATTAGCGATATGCTATTACACAAATGCATATACCATGATAATAATGTAGAGCATTGTAATAATGTATATAATATACATCATGATAATAATGTAAAGCATTGCAATAATGTATATAATATACACCATGATAATAATGTTGAGCATTGTAATAATGTATATAATATACATCATGATAATAATGTAGTGCATTTTTATAATGTATATTATATATACAACATGATCATAAAATAGAGCATTGTAATAATGTATATAATAAACACCATGATAATAATGTAGAGCATTGTAATAATGTATATAATAAACACCATAATAATAATGTAGAGTATTGTAATAATGTATTTAATATACACCATGATGATAATGTAGAGCATTGTATAATGTATATAGTATGAACCATGATAATAATGTAGAACATTTTATAATATATATAATATACATCATGTTACATAATATAACGCCATCCTGTGCTGCCCCCGGTGCCTAAACGCTAAGTTATGTAATCAGTTGGATGAGCACAAGATGGGAGAAAGAGAAGGGGGGAAAAGAAAAGAAAAAAAGGGGGAAAATATATCATGATACATAATGTAGAGTACTTTATTACCATAGTGTAATAGTACATTACACTATGGTAATGTTCTCAACAATCTGATCGGTAGAGAGAAAATTATCGCATTTTATGCTGAAACAGCAGCGTTGAAAATAATACCAAACTAATAAATGCGCCATTCCATTGACATATACAGGGTGTCTCAGCAAGTCCGGATAAACTCTGAATAGCCAGATTCGTTGTTTGTAAGAAATAAAAAAGGATTAAAGAATAACTCTATGATCCACAGTTTTCAAGAAAAATGCGAGAGAAAATGTATACACTATATCCGGTGTACGAAAAAGCAAAATTAAACCACTTGATTGGACGTCGGGGTGCTGTTTCATGGCCTCCAATATCTCCAGATCTGACCCCTTAAGATTTCTTCCTATGGAAACTATGAATTAAGCCGTTCAGAGTTCACCCGGTTTTGCTAGGACACTCTGTATTCACATTAAAGCATTATCCATCATTTGACAGTATAAAGCAATTAAGGAATCGATGTTTATCAAAACCCAGTTACTTAGAAATGGACTTAGTCTATCCGTCTCGACAGTCGTTTTACTTTTGCGGGCACTACAATGTTAAAACGTGTACAGTCAGCCATTGCACGACGCGCGAATGCATGCATCATAAGAGTAAGCGTCATTTTGAACCTGTTCCTGTTTAAAAATTATGCAAGTACTGAAATTCCTGTTTCGAATAAAGTATTTTTCTTAAACCGTATAGGACATCATACATTTTCTCTCGTGCTTTTCTCGATAACTATGGGTCGTAAAGGTACAGTTCTTTGGGTATTTTTTATGTCTTACAAACAACGAATCCCACTGTGCCGAGTTTATCCGGTCTTGTTGGGACATCCTGTATTCATATTAAAGCATTTTCTATCCTTTGATAGTCTAAAGCTGAAGATATGTCATAATCATTAAAAAAATCGTATTTTCTAGAACCTTGGTTTTTGTCGCCACTGCTGGGGAAGGGAGAGAATATTGTCGAATCATTCGTTTAACTTTCATTAAGGTTTCCTGTAAATCTCTTTTACAATAAGACTGAGCCGGCTTTCTAGCACAGAGGTAGCGCGTCTTCCTCGTGTTCTGGGAGTCCCGGTTCGGGCAGGGTTGTTCTTGTGTGTGCTATCTGTGAGATGTGTGACTGTACCCCCCTGTAGAAAGGGGTTGCGCAAACAAATGTGGTGAGTGTGTAGCTGAGTCGTACTTTAGACCATAGTTGGCGCTACTTCAAAAACAAGAGACGCTCCTTTTGTCTTAAATCTGTTGCTGTATCAGCGGGGGGCTTGTCCATAGGCAAGTGCCATAAGTAACAACAATAAGACTGAGAAATTAGAAAAGGTTTCACAGATTTGTAACAATATTTATTTCTGTGAGTTTATTAACTACATAATTTATATAGCATCAAATATATCTGTTTAGTTTAAATATATTAATAGTTTTCAATATATTTTGTTATAATATCAGAAATATTTAAAATATAAATTTCATTTAGTTTTGTAAAGCATTTTAAATTATTTTTAATGTGTTATTTGCAATTTACAAGCAATGTGCCTGCGCATAAATATTTTTCTATTAATACAACGGTTTATTTCATAAAAATCGTTCTCATCTTAAGAGTTTATTGTCCATAAATATTAAATTATCAGATACAAAATTAATTCTTATAACAAAATATAAACGATTCTGACAGATTATCCAATTGAAAAATATCAAAAACTTGTCAAATATATATCTTCTAATAAAAACTGAGAATGAGTAAATTGCATTTTTGAACTGAAATCGTTTGCGAAATCATAAAGCTCAAATAAATGCCTCCCTCCCTCCAAACAAAAAAAAACAACAAACATCGAGGACTAAATATTTTTAGAAAATACAGACTTCAAGTTATTTATTTCTGTAAATACAGCAGTTAAGAAGCAGAAATTTTCAACACAGCACTTTCTCACCCGAAATATGTTGAGTACTAAAAAAGCACTTTCAGAATTATTGAGTCGAGAAAATAGAATTTAGATTGAAATTTTTAGGCAAGGAAGTGAATTACTAACAGAAAAGGAAATATAATATTTGAAGTGAGTTCTAAATTTTATACAGGATACACCAATATTTACGATATAGATTCATCATAACATGAGAGTATATACTTATATTTGTAGTTTATTACAGCATAATATATTCTCTTCGAGGACTTTTGAAAAATAATGGAAATGTTTTCGACTAGTGTTATGTTACTTATACGACATATTTCATATATTCTGTAAGGTATGTTTTATAGAATTGTATCTAGAGAAATAGTTAATATAGATTCTGAAAAAAGTTTCTGAATGTTGACGGGTAATATATCAAAGTGCGAAATATTGAAATGATATTGAATCTTGGTTTTCAGTTTCTCGGGCACTTTTAGATTGATACTGACAGTTGTTATCATTTTCAGTCTGGGAATTTTCATGAAAATATTTTTTAAAATTGAAAGAAATATGATTCCATTTTATAAAATTGTATTAAAATTCACGTAAAGAAATTTGACAAGTTTGGAAAGACAATTGTTTTCAAAGAAATCTGACGGGTTTATTATGAAAATATTCACATATATATTGTTTCAAAATATATATTGTCCTGCTTAAGCCCTCGTCATCTGATTATAATTCAAAATGACGAATTCTGTCCATCAATATGTCATCTTGTACTTTCAGAATGATGTATTAATCCAACAAATCAAATGTTAGGTTTACACATATTACTTGAAAACTGATTATCACGTTCCATTTGCATTCCGATTAAATAAATATTAGGAGGACATACTAAACTTGCGTAACTGTCTCCAAAGTTAACTAGTTTTTACACGTAACAAAATTTTCATTCTCAGAATTCATTGCTGCTTTGATAGAATTTTATTATTTTATAATAATGCTTAATACTTTATACCTTTTTATTATAACTTGGCTTATTTCATATTTTCAAAACTGGACTTATGTAAAAATTTCTGAAAAGCTAAAGTTCTGCAATTTTGCAAATTTATTTATCCTTGATATTATTATTTTAATAGTTTATTATAATTTTATTATAAATTATTAAATGAATTAAATTGTGATTTAATTGGATTGGCGCCATCTAGTGTTGAATTAGAAAAATATTTTTCAGAATATTTAATATTTATAATAATTTATAAATTAATAATAATTTGAATAAAATGAAGTAGAATTAATAAAGTAGTAACTAATAAGAAAACTGCTTTTTTGGGCATTAATAGAAGATGTCTTTTTTTTAAATTGTGAGAATTAAATTGTTTGAAATAAGCAGATTTAAATTAAAATTATTTTTCTAAAATTAGATGGAAACTCCTATTTCCAATTTGTTTGGATTAAATAAAAAATTTTCACTATATTTATTTCATTAAATATGATATTATAATTATGGCATTCAGTAGTACTTAAATAATTTTAAGTAGAAAAAAATCTAAAGATTTATTCCATTCTAAAAACATTCTTACAAGGGAATACTTTCTACAAACAAAGTTTCAAACTTATGCTCACCAGCACTTAACGACCCTTTCCAAAACTATTATCTTGGAATTCTGATACTCTACATTTATATTCCTAAACATCTGAAGAAAAATTCTCACGGAAGTAGTTATTAACTAAAATACGACCTCTTTAATGTAATTGAAGTTCCGCTTTATGTTTTTCGACATTTGAGATTTTACTCATTATTTGAAACTTATCTTTGGAGTTTAGGAAAAGCAAATACATGTTCTCTCTCTTTAATGATGTAGATAAAACAAAAATTTTCTTTCAATGATGTAGATAAAACAAAATTTTCTTTCCGAGATAATTCCTTGAAATCTATTTTTATGGATTTCTGTATATGTATGGATGTCTATCGCATGTGAAAAACCTATTATCTTCGGAGAGATGATTATATAGTTTTGATATAGTTAAGAGAAGCGCACTTCAAATTTCTTTCTATAACGAATAACGAGTCTTTTATTCAGGACAAAAGACTATTAAATTCTTTAATATAATTGGGTTATGTCAAACACAGCTTGAACAGCAAGAATGGAATTATTATTAATTTTTTTAGTAAGTGTTGTACAGCAAATAGATATCTTTTTTTCCTTCTGATTATTGTTATTTCTTAGTCATTTTTGCTTGTTATTCCATATCATTTTTGTGAAGGTCGGATTTTACTCTTGTTTTAGTAGCAGAATAAAATTTGTATTCTCAACATTTTTCGGCATTAAAATAGTTCCGAGTTTAATATTTTAAACCAAATTTATATTTGCGTAAAATATTTTAGTTAACCAAATTCTTTTATCGTCTCAGTTATTTTTCTAATTAAAATAAGAACATCAAAAGAACTAGATGATTTTTCTTAAAAACGTCGCTATATATTTTTAAAAAAATGTATTAATATTTGTTGTACGAAGTATTGTCTTCAAAGTTTGCTGACAAATAGTTCAATAAATGTTTAAAGTCAATTATGTTGTTATTTTTCAGTAATAAAAATATGAAAATATTTAATTTAATAATTTTTTTAGTATAAGTTCAGAATCATCTGCTGTTACAATTTCTTTTTAGTATTCTTCCAAAATTGTACTAAAATGTTCATTCAGCCTAAATATATCTTAGATTTCTTTTAAAAACAATGAAAATGTTAAAATTATTAAAAAAAGCAGAAGTATTTAAAATAAACAAACAATTAAAATTCTCAACTTTGTCTATCTATGTATTTTTATTAATGCCTAAGAATTTAATTATTTTGAAATTGCCTTCATTAATTCAAATATTTATTAAAAATTGAAAAAAAATCTGCACATCAATAAACAAATGATATAATGGAAAAAATAAATTTTTGAATTTTAAGACAATAATATCTTTTATAGGATCTCGAAATTTCTATGGAAAAATGTTAATATTTCTGACAACTTTTCATTGATTGAATAGTTAATCACGTTTACTCTAAGGAATGTTTTTAGATGTCTGTCTTTTGTGTTAAATAAAAACACGGTCTATTTTTTTAGTCAATGTAAATTTCAGTCAATGTAATTTTTTAGTCAAATGTAAATGTATATATGCATGTATTAAATCTAACTTTTTATGATTAGTTTAGTGTTTATACTATTTTAAAATTATTAAAAAACACGATAACAAAGAAATGCTTTATTAAAAATGTTTAGTAATTCAATGCAAGATTTTGTCTCATATTAGCGTATAACATTCCATTGCATTGGGGAACGGGATGGCCTGGTTGGTCGAGCGTTGGACTCGTACTCCTTAGGTTACGGGTTTGAAGTTCACCGGCGAAAAGATTCCCCGAGTGTGTGGGGGCTGGCGCTCGTTAAATCTGTCGTGGTCGCAAAGTCCTCCATGTAGAGAGTAATACCATTGGGGGTACTGGGTCAGAGGTGATCGTTCTCTGTTCCAGGTCTAAATTACGATCTGAGACGAATGAATGAATTTGCATGAATGAAGTCCGCCCCCTAAAAAGGGTTGTGACGTGTGTGTAGCTAAGTCGTACTCTTGGCACTTGATGGCGCTACTTGTAAAACAAAGAGACGCGCATTTCTTAGGCTTAAAATCTGCTGATCCTATCAACGGGGGTTTATCCACGACAAGTGCCATTAGTCACAACAACACACATTCCAACTCTCTTTTTATTGCTGTTTTCAGGCACATGGATTTGTTTCATATCTTTTATAAGCTGCGTGACAAATTAAACCAGCGGTAGTTTCGTTACTTGATTTTCTTGGATATTAATACGATATGACATATTTTGCAGTTTAAATACAAATGTAGACTTTGGCCCGTCTATTTGGTCATCGTTTACGTTAAAGATGGTGTATGAATCTACAAAGTTGCTGATGTCCAAAAACTAATAAATTTATATCATTGTGATTTCTAGGCATTTCATTTTTATCTCTAACGAATTTGTAATATTGTTTCCCTGAGCAATATCATGGCAAGAAAAGCAGTTTCAAGGATATCTATAATAAATGCTGGGTTAGTGACCTACAAACTTTGCAAACATTTGGCGACTTGTTGGCAAATTTAGAGACAAGCACGAAGTTTTTACCACTGATCGGCGCAAAATTGGGGCATTTGTATTTAAATTTTGGCGATATTTCGATAAGGAGAGAAAAAATCTTATATTCATCTAGAAAATTTGAGGCTCAGCCATGAATACACAATACAGCGACATCTCTTCCGTGATTTTTTTCCCTTGATAGCGATATGCTACTTTTATACAGTTGATTCTCCAATGGCGAATCTGACTCACTCCCCTCAAATATTTTAGTAGCAAATCAATCCATTTCCGGCTAAA
>JAOUZG010008327.1:6312918-6328346 GCA_026289955.1 Argiope argentata | reverse complement strand
GCAATTCACTACAACCAATCTTCATCAAACATTGCGTAGATCAGAGAAACAACAACGTTGTCGCCTCTAGCACACTCGGACCCGTGTCCCATGCCTTCATTAATGGCGAACCCAACTCATTCCCCTCAAATATTTTAGTACTAAATCAATCCATTTCCGGCTAAACCGATAATCCAGCAGCAGAGCAGATCGTGCAAATAAACGAACGGTGGTGGATGATTCATTGGAAAAATTTTAAATTTTCCTCCCCAACTCTTTGGGATCCATCAGTTCCGCGTGCGGGCAATCGATGAAATGTTTATTCCATTTATTTCCAGAGGCTGTTGGGTATTGGAAAGTGATCCGCACGACGATCGATCTCGCAGACGCCACTTTTCCAGGTAGAGTTTTAGTTGCCCCCGCTCGATAAATCAGTCACTTGTATGCCGTTAGCTTGACGTGGCGAAGTTTTCTTGTCGAGGTGTCGCTGGAGTTTGTCACGCCAGGCCCCGATGACATGCGAAGATGCCATTCAACTGACGTCAACGGCTTTTTTTTTTCATGTTTCGAGGGAAAATGTGAGTTTTTCCTCTAAATAAGAGTAAAATATATTTTGTTTACGTTTTTTATTCCAGGATTTTAAGTTTAGAATTACTTATGGGCGATATCTGCAATCATAATTCCTAATTACTTATGGGCGATATCTGCAATCAAAATTCCTAATTACTTATAAACGATATCTGCAATCATAATTTCTAATTATTTATGGGCAATGTCTGTAATCATAAATCTAATTACTTAGGTGCTGTATCTGCAATAATAATACTTAATTACTTCTGGTAGATATCTGTAATCATTATTCTTAATTACTATGGGCAATATCTGCAAGCACAATTCTTAATTACTATGGGCAATATCTGCAAGCATAAATATAATTATTTATGGGCGATATCTGCAAGCATAAATCAAACTATTTATGGGCGATATCTGCAATAATAATTCTATTTACTTATGAGCGATATCTGCAATAATAATTCCTAACTACTTATGGGCGATATCTGCAATCATAATTCTAACCACTTATGGGTGATATCTGCAGTAATAATTCTTAACTACTTATGGGCGATATCTGAAATAATAATTCTAACCCGATGGTGTGTATAGTGCGAAATACTATTTATTAACTTCTAGCTTTTACCCAAGGGTTCGTACACATGGAAAAGCACACAATTAACCTAAAAACTATTTAGGTACCTGATATAAATCAAAGTGCGTAAATATACTAAAATGCTTACCAGATATAAATCAAAACAACAAACCATGTCTATTTTTCCTTAAAATCAATTGAATATTCTATTTATCGATCGAGATTGAGATAGCAGTAGCAGTATTATACACATAATTTTTAAAAATTTTAATTGAAATGTTAATACATTTGTAAACAATTACAGCACTCTGCACATGCCTGAATTTTCAACACCAATTGGAGCAACACAAATGCATGAATTTTCTACGCCAGTTGGGGGTAACACAATATAGATTAGAAATTTTTAATTTCTTTTATTCTGTTTTATTTTAATTCAAAAGTACTTCAAAAGGAATCCGAAAATTCTATTAATTAATAGAATTAAGTACTAACTAAACACTAAAATAATAAATAGAATCGTTTGAAATTATCGGCCAAAACCATATTAAGGCTAACTTCATTGGAGTGGGAGAAAAATAAACTGAAGTCTGACTCATTTGTCGGCGGGGAAATGAAGATTTTTGGCCGGCTAGTTAGTCTTTAATTATTAAAAAAACAACCATTCCATTAACTGGAAAAAATAGTAACCTATATTCTATTCTAGACTATTCTCTATCTCTGTGCTAAATTCGATCCAATTTCGTTCAGCTGTTCTAAAAAGATTGAGACCCATCATCCATCCATCCATCCAATTAGAATAATAGTATAGTAGCATCACCCACCCATCCTTTCACATTTAGAATAGTAGTTTAGATGATATGTTTCATGCGATATGTATTATAAACGAGCAGAAGTGGTCTCCCTATAACTTTCTTTCGCACACTCTAATAAAGATATTATACCAAAGAACGCCTTGCATGCCACTGACTTGCAGTAATTAGGAAATGTTGACTTGAAGTTAGTATTTTATTGAGTGTGGCATTTCAATTTTGGCGTGTTATTTGGTGATTACGTCCTGGTATGAGGTTAATAACTTCCGAAAGGCGAATTTGTAATTTCAATATTTTTTCTCGATCGATTTGAAACAACAATTAGTTTAAGAGGTTACAAAAGGCCATATCAAATTTACTATAATTATCTTATTGCGTTTATACATTTTTGAAAGAACTGACCGACATATGGACAACCCCTAATTAGATTTGACTTAAAATTCGATAGGTATCTACACTATGGATATTAAATGTTTGTGCCAAATTTTATCCATCTAGCTCTCTTCGTTTTGTAGTTTCCTGTTGACTTATATTCGAACAGCCGGACTTCCTCTGAAAGAATTTTGCTCAAATTTTTATAAAAATCTACGAATTTGGACAACAGACCTGTAACAAATTTCTTCCTTCTCGCTCAAAGAATTTTTAAATTATCCTTGCAACAGAATGACAGACGGAAATATTTCATTTCATACTTAGAGAGAATTAAAGGCAAAAATTCATCAAAATCATAAAATCCCGATTTTTTTTTACCACTAATATCCTTTTTGGTGGTTTATGTTTTTATTTATTTACGCTTTTCTAATTGTTAGATTTATAGCTACTAAATTTACCTTTGTACAACTACCAAATATACCAGTAAATTTTTAATCTTTTAATGAAGAAAGTATATCAATAATAAAGATTAAAATGAAATCTGCTTTGCATATTTCAATGCATCGTGTCAGAACATCATTTCTTGAACGGCCAAGACCCACGTGCTCGTGCGAGTTAAATTATATTTTTTATTCATTTTAATCGTTTCATCGAATGAGTCACTTTAGTACTGCAAACGATCCAAAAAGACTTTTTCCCACGTTGATTGTTAAAAAAATATCGCATTTTCTATTTATTTCATTCATATAATCACGTGTTCAAAATGGTATTTTTCTGGATTTTATTTGCTGTAATCATTAAGTTATTTTTTAAAAATCAGAGCTTTTGTAAATGCGATGGCAGCGCGTTATTAAAAGCTGATTTTTTGAGATGCTCGCGCAGATGATAGAACAAATTTTTCACCTACGGATTTTTGACGACGCCAGAAAACCTCATTCCCTAAACAGCATCATGTTCTGACATGATAAAAACATAATATTTTAGAACTTAAAAATAAGCTTCCTTTATTAAGTAGTTTAAAAATTGATGCTTCTTTGGATTAAAAACTGATCGTTGCATTAATACTTTAATACTTAATTGCTTAAGGAAAAATATAAACCACAAGGCTAGAAAAAATTAAATGCATTGTTGATGATCAGGTTATGTGGTGTAAAAAATTTGTATATGAGATATGAAATGTGGCACCGTCCTCTTTATCTGACCATGGATTATAAGAAGAGATCGGTCTCAAAATTGCTTTGCGTTGTTTGAAAATGAATGAAATAATTTGATATATAAGTGGTTCAGAAAAAATTAAATTCACCGGGCTTGAAAAGGTTAAATTCCAGTGTTGATGTAATTTCTGTCAAAATATCTTCCCCCTGGTGTGGTAAGAAAATTTGCAGAAATGTGGTATCGTCCTCTTTATGACTATCAATTAAGATAGGTATTTATTAAAATTATTTTTGTGTTACTTCATAATCAATTGTTCATATTAATAACTGAATTGTACGACTTAAATAATTTTATTAGAAATTAAATTGAAAATTTATTATATATTTCGTTATCGTAAAATTCATTTGTACTACTAACTCTACACTGAAATATTAAAAAATGTCGGGAGATAAAAAGTTTCTAATATTTGCGGCGATAAAAACGGTTAAATAAGAAAATGGCAAAATACTGTTTCAAAAAATGACTTCAAAAACCAATCTTGCATATCTTTAAAGAAATCTTAACTATCAATCTTGCCAAAAAATGAAATAAGTTTGTCGAATAAGTTATTAACCAAAAGCAAACTATTCTTTTCATTCCAAATTACTCCGTATCCGTTTGGTTGGCCGATTAAAGAATTTTACATGATCGCACACACGAAAATGGGCAGCACTGAACAATCGGAAAATTAACTGCTTCAGCCCTAAACGTTAGGGTAAAAGCTAACTGCTGACGAGGAAGTCTCAGACGATAAAAAAAAAGTTCGCACAGCTTGGTGAAATTCGAGGAATTTTACTCGTGAGGGAATTTCAGGAATCCAATTTCGTCTCCGAAACGGGCACGGTACTTCGCGTGCTTTTAGAAGAGATCCGTAGTTAGTTCAGACGCGCTCTTAGAAAGTTATGAGGAGCATTTAATCAGCTGGGCCAGTGAGTGGGGTCGGCCCCAGGCGCACTCTTCCCAACGAATCTCTTCGAAATGGAACAATTTTCGGATTTGGTTAAAGAAAGTGAAGTTGAAGAAATGGAGTTTAAAAGGATTTTAACAGATTTGAGAAAAACGTTATTTTATTTTACACTCTCACATTAGAAGAGTTTAGGATTTTCTTATAGTTGATCGAAGTTCTTGGAATTCGTATACTTCAATTTTTTGTTTCTAAGAAGCCGTATGATTGTTTGAGCATCATGGGATTGCTCTTGCACATGAAGTAGGATCAAGTGGGGTAGTTGGGAAAGCTAAACGTGGAATATTCAAACAAAGTTTTAGCGACCTGAAAATCACGTGTTTTAGTTCACATATACTAGATGAAGCAGAAAAGATATCACTGATAATCGCGGGATTACTTTTGAATTTAAAGTTTTTGCTTATAAAGTGGGATCAGGCAGGGTAATCGGGAAGCTGCTAGATAGTCACAGAACTTTAATGAGGCTCTAAAGAAGTGAAAAGCACGTGTTTTAGTTGGAATATACTAGATGAAGAGCATCTTGCATTGCTCTCCGTTAACGTTTATTTAAATTTAAATTGTATTAAGAAAAAGCAATTGAATTGCATTAAGAAATTGTATTTTATAGTATCACATTATAAGAGTATAGGATTTTTTTAATAGTTTATCAAAATTCTTATACTTCAATTTTTTGTCTCTAAGAAGCCGTGGGATGATCGGAGCATTATGGGCTTGCTTTTGAATTTAAAGTTTTTGCATATAAAGTAGGATCAGGCGGAGTAATTGGAAAGCTGCGGGGTAATCACAGAACTTTCATGAGGCTTTAGAGAAGTGAAAAGCACGTGTTTTAGTTGGAATATACTAGATGAAGAAGAAAGAGAATCTTGCATTGCTCTCCGTTGACGCTTATTTTAACTGAAATTGTATTAAGAAAAGTAATTGAATTGTATTTTAAAGTGTCACATTATAAGAGTTTGGAAATTTCTTATAGTTTATCGAAGGTCTTGAAATTCATATACTTCAATTTTTTGTTTCTAAGAAGCCGTGGGATGATTGGAGCATCATGGGCTTGCTTTTGAATTTCAATTTTTTACATAAGAGTAGGATTAAGTGGAGTAATTGGGAAAGCTAAACCCTATAATTTTAATGGGGCTTTAGCGAAGTGAAAAGCATGTTTTTTAGTTGCAATATACTAGATGAAGAAGAAAGATACTTTCCTGCATTTTGTATTGCTATATGCTGACGTTTATTTTAATTTAAGATGTATTCAGAAAAAGTAATTGAATTGTATTAAGAAATTGTATTTTACAGCTTCACATTATAAAAGTTTGTAATTTTTCTTATAATTTATCGAAGTTCTTGGAATTCATATACTTCAGACTTTTCTTCTAAAAAGACGTATGATTATTTGAGCATCATGGGATTGCTCTTGCACATGAAGTACGATCAAGTGGGGTAATTGGGAAAGCTAAACATGGAAATTCTCAAATACGGTTTTAACGAACTGAAAATCATGTGATTTAGTTCGTATATACTAGATGAAGCAGAAAAGATACTATCCTGCATTTTGCTATGCTATCTGCTGAAGAATTTAAATTAAAATTATAATAAAGTTAAAAAGAAATCAAGGATTGCATAATTTTTTTAGATTTTTATTTATCCCGATTGATTATTTTAAATTTCTAAGTTTTGTATTGTTCAAATCTATAAGTACTAATATGCATGTTTTCTCGTAACTTTTAAATCAATATGGTATAATGGTTATGAGAGAACTTGAATTTTTGTTTTGGGGTTTTCTCCAGGGAAATAAGTTAGTGTTCTTTCTCAATTATCCCAAAAAATGTTTTTTTAAATAACTAAATAACAATAACAATGGGGGATATTGATTAGGAACAAAGAATAAAATGTTATCTGAGGCAGAATATTTCTCATCACAAACATATTATCTTCAAATCAATTTAAAGCCGAAATACACATTCCCAATTTCCTCATAGTCTCTGGGGTAATTGGATATGCTTATTGTTAGGACGCTGGTTAATTAACAAATCATTTTGGAAAGAGGGGTATTGCTTAATGATCTCCGCAATATAATTATGCTCTCACAAAAAATATAGGTCTCTTCTGAATCACATAATGCTATTTTAAATTTAAAAGAATGACAAAGTATATAAAAGTCGTCCCAATTACCTCAACTAACCTTATACAATGATACAAAATTGCAAGAAAAATGAAAATAAAATTCAATATTTGGTGAAATCCCAGCGTTTTAAGCGTTTTTACAGCCAGAAAAAGATAATAAAATGATTATTGGAAACAAAATGAAGTAAGCAAATGAAATTTGGTATATAATTATGAGGATTTTTCATTCCAACATTCGAGTTCTGATTCTACCACGAATTCACTATTTATTGTTAATGTTAGTTAGGATTGCTCATCAGTATTTAATACTGATGCTAATTTATTCCGTCATGAGGAATACAGCTTATTGGCGTGACATAGAAATTTGGAGAAAATTACATCGGTTCAAGTATCGTTCTCGTCCTATGACACTGCTGAAATAACGAATTTCTTCCCAAAACACTTCATGTAGTTTCGACTTTCACTTAATTGTTAATATTCTATTTACACACACACACAAAAAAGTGGTTTTTAGCTGTTATTGATATTTTATTGTATAATATGAGAGCATTTGGTTTTTGAATAATTGATTGTTATTTAATTGAAATAATAATAATACAATTATTTTATTAAAATAATAATACAATTCTTCAATTGTTCTTTTCTTTTTATAAAATTAATAACTAAATCTATTCTCGTGTATTCGTAGCATTTCTTATCTACTCTCAAGACTAATTAAAAAAAATATTTGGATGAGACAAGGATATATCCTTTTCACGCATATAGGATTTTCACATCGCTATATGGGTGGTGAGGATAACACGCATATGATGATGAAAAGTTGTCTTTTAAGTAAGCTTGCTCTTGCCTACCTGAAAGGCATAGTAATGGTATGGGGCTGAAGTTCCTTCATACCTATGCCGAGTCATGGCTGGTAGAAGAAACCCCTTCATCGATGGCAGTCATATGAGCTACATCGTATAGGGGGCCATATATTCACTTCAGTGCGCAACTATTCTATTGCAACGATCAGATTTTCATATTACCCTGGATACTCAGGCATGGCAAACGTGATTCGTTTTTTGGAAGTATTTAAAATAAATATTGAACTATAACAAAGACAACGTGCGGATATTATTCATGTATCGACACAATGGATCAGTAAATAGTTATTAAAGAATGAAGAAAATTTTGAATATATAATTATAAATATATTAAAATTTGAGATAAAAATAACCTAAAATAAAACAGGTATCGCTGAAAAGGTAACTTTTGGAATTTTTAAGGTGGTATAAAAATATTCTTGTATGCTATCATGCTCAGGATTTATTAAGCAAGAAAGTTAAAATTATAGTTAATTTTTAATCGATGATTAAATTCAAATATTGGAAACTTGAAAATCTGTTACAGAAAAAATAAATATAATCCCATAATTAAGCATTTTACAGTCTTTCCTATAGAATTATATGAACGAGTATTTCTACTTCCATTGTGTATGATGTAATATTCAAGCGGTATGTCGACCAATAAATAATATTATGTTAAAATTTCATTATTAATTAAGCTTTGGTATTAGAATTACACTACTTCTTCTTTTTGTGTACAGCCGACCACCCCGCCACCGCTGAACGTAGCAGTACCGACAGGATTTGTTGTGGCTGATTGTGGACTGTAGCAATGCCCATCTCTATATTGACCGAATCTGTCAAACTGATATTCTCTTCGAGATAATTGACGTCAAAGTGGTCAAATACTGACCATCTCCTCCTCTACAAACTTTCAAACGGCAAAATCTGACAATTTTAGACATCATGCCCATCAGATTACTTCGTACCATCAGTACTGAACTCAAGTCATTATTTTCAACTTGTAGATGTTTTCTATGTTCGGAGATTTCTGTGCGTTCCATTAAATAAAAGTAAACAGTATCGATTAATTTCACAAATGCAATTTTTCCCTGCAGTCTTCCAAATCTTTGCAAATATGCAGGGAATCTCCCATGTCCTGATATAATTTGGATTACCAGTGGATGGTATCTTCTTATTTTTACTTTTGGATTAGGAATAAAATCATAAGTTACTCTTCCTTTTTTGGACATATACCTTCTGTCAAACCATTGTAGCTTAGTTTCTTCTCTCAATTCCCATTTTAAGACACCATTTGATTTGGGGACAATTACATCCGCCCTCTTTTCTGTGCCGCCATCTTTGCATATTGATCCGCCTTTTCGTTTCTGATATTCTCTTCGAGATGACTGGCCCCAAAGTGGTCTAATACTGACCACCTCCTTTTCTACAAACTTTCAAACAGTTGGCAAAAAAAACTGACAGTTTTAGACATCATGTCCTTCAGAGTCCCAAGATTACCTAGTACCATCAGTACTTAACACAAGTCATTATTTTCAACTTGCAGTTGTTTTCTATGTTCGGAGATTTCTGTGCATTCTTTTAAAGAGTGTTAAACGGTGCCGATTCCTCCACAAATGCATTTATTTTCCTGCATTCTTCAAAATAGATTTATACTACTGAATAATATCTCTGTCTTAAAGAAATATCTCAAAAGTAAATTATTCCTGAGATAAAAATTCCTTAGCTGCAATTACATAGTTTAGAACCTAATAACGTCACAGCTGAACAAACTCAGGGAATCTGTATTTGGCATAGCTCGTTATATTCCATCGAAATTGAATGCTCTTTTTTTATGTTCCCTTTTTTAATACTAACTAAAAATGGTTAGTACTTCCCGAAAATAATTATCTCTCTCATTCTAAAGATTAAATTTGTTGTTCTTGTTGTCTGCATTTTAGATTTCTAATTAAAATTTTAAATATTAAAATCATTTAAAGGTAATTACCGGACAAAGATAGCTTCATTATCTTTAATTAAAAATTAATGGATGGAAAAAACGGCGTAACATTAAAGAATCGAAGTTCTTTCATTTTAAAGAATGCAAACTAACACTAGTTAATCATATAAATTAAATAGTATAAGGTATAAAATATTGTTTTATAACTTCTAAGATGTTTGAAGTATATATATTGATAGCTAATTTTTATTCTATATAAGTTGAATTCAGCGTAAATTTTGGTTTAAAGCATAATTTTTTCCTTGAGTTTTATGCGGTCAAATAAAAATTCCATTTTAATGAGATTTGAAAATCTGAAAGAGCGTTTTGTCCTAATTAAGCCTTCTCTAAAAGCAGGGAATATTCAGCTTAATTTTTAGTCTTATTAAGCAGCTTAACTTCGTTACGTGCAGCTAGCTATTAATTAAGATCCAAGAAAATAAATCTTTTTGAAATTTTGCGGCCTTTGGAGGATTTTCTTTATAATTAAAATAAGAAGTTCTGTTTTGAACATAATTTCTCAACTAGTTGTCTATTTCTAAAGCTTTAATAATCATATTTGTTTTAATTTGTTTGTCATTTTTTTTAAAAAAAATATTTTATCAATTGTTAATAAAAGGAAGAATGCAATAAGTTTAGTGACTAAGACTATTCTTAAAATATACTTATCTGATTTTATTGAGTTATTTTCTAGACACTAATGTCGTCTTCAATCTTATCAAGCCGCCTCAGGCAACCAGTTGGTTTGATTAAAACATTTATTTATTCTAATTAAATCTTTTATACCTAAAATGGAAGATTCTTTTAATTTCCTCAATGAAGTATTTTTAAAAATCAAATAGGGATGAATATTAAATTTATGTTGCTTTAATAGTTTTGTAGTTGTTCTGTTTATTATATAACATAACGCCATCCTGTGTCCCCGGTACCAATAACGCTACGTTATCTATGAGCACAAGATGGGAGAAAGAAAAAGAAAAAAAAAAGGGGGGGGATCTGCACTTTTGAGGGACTTTTTAAGTTATTATTTGGGTTGATTATCACAAGGGGAATTCTGGTCCCAACTGTTGTAGGTCTTGAAGAGGTCTTGGTATTTATGAATATGGTTTACTATGGAATGCATTTTGCCGCCTGAAAGGGTATTTGATGCAACTCTCCTGCACCATTCTTCTTCGAGACTGCTTTCTGGCCTTCTCATGTGCCATGAGAGAGTGAGTAGGCATTCTGTGGCATAGTGAATTAGAGATCCTATTTCCCCACAGCTAGAGCAAGGAGAGTTGAGTAGATGGAATCTGCATAGGTATGTCGGGAATGGGCCGTGTCCAGTGAAGAAAAGGACATTCGCTCTGTCCCAGTTGGCAGCGTAGAGAGAAACTTTTGGTATTATGTTATATATGGAATGACCCGTTTCGCCTTCTTCCCACTCCTTTTGCCACCTTGTCATCATATCGGTCTGGAGGATGTTCTTCAGATGAGATATTGGAAGCTTCATTAGGTTCCGACCTTCCTTCGCACTAGCCGCTGAATTGGCTAGTTTGTCCGCCGCTTCATTCCCGTCTGTTTATTATATACACGAATCTTTTTAATGAATCCCATACCATCATACTGCTATTGAAAACGTAATCAAATGAATAGTGTAATTCCCACTGTATATTGTTTATTGTGGTAACATAATTTCCTTTTACTCTTCACCATAAAATATTACACATAATTTTTCTTATTTAGGTTTTTAATCCCTTTTGGATGAATAATTAAGATTTTATGAAATGATATAAAACTTAATTACAGCAATGGAATATATTATTGAAAATTGCACAAAAACTAATTATTGTAAAAAATTACTTAATTGGTATAGAGTTTTACGGATTGTGCTCAAGGCCAGGATAGCCTGTTTGGTAGGGCGTTGGATTCGCATTCCTTGGGCTATAAGTTTGAACCCGCCGGTCGAAGACTCTTCGTGTGTGTGGTTGTTGGCGCACGTTAAATCTATCGTGATCGCAAAGTCATCCATGTAGAGAGTAATACTATTGGAGGTACTGGTTCAGGGGATCGTTTTCTGTTCCAGATCTAAATTATGATTTGTGGATGAGTCAATGAAGTAAAATGTGTTTGTAGCAAAGTCGTACTCTTGGCCCTAGTTGACGTTACGGTAAAGCAAGAGACACTCACTCGCTTAAATCGCTGACAAGCCTTCAGCGGGCTTGAAAAGGGTCCTAAGTAACAGCAACAAAGAGTGTTCAAAAAGTAAGTTACACTTGTTCCCCCACGGATGGCATAGTGATGTAATGACTTGATCCTGGTCTATCAAATAAAATGATAGTGTTTTAAACACAAAGGTTTTATTTACAGCTTTATACAAGAACAAAAACAACAACACGTCCTCTAGGTTAAATGCTGGGAAATATTTACGACTGAATTGTCAGTTCGGCATCTATGCCGAGAATTCGCAAGCTGTCCGCGTATCCGGCTACTGCGTATAGCTCCAGAGATCTACGGATTACTTCCGGTAGATCTTTCCAATAAACTCGAGATCCCGTGGTATCTCTTCAACTCCAGCTCTGCTCACAGCTCGTCTCGTTGCCGTATCAGCTCTCGTCCACTCTCTAACCAGATCAGCTGTTCTCGTCTCCCGTATCGGCTTGTCTCGTCCCTCCGGCTTAGCTTCTCGACCGTCACTCTTTTTCCAAAAACCTTCCATTTTAACATTCCTGAGGGTCGGCCTCTCAGACTCACATTGGCGCGCTGGAGATGCCGATCGTCCAATCATTCTTCAGAAATACTCCCAATGGCGCGCCGTTATGTCGTGGGAATATTCTTGAAACCTCTACTTTCTTATCAGAACCTACACAAAACACAAATATTTGCATCTGGAGGCTTTAGCCCTCCTTTCTTTAATGGGTCGTAAAACGCATAAGTTGTTCATTATTGGAACTTTATCCCAAACTGGGATAAAGTTCCATAGAAGAAATAGTCCCATCTGGTGTTTCGACACGGTTTGCTTCTTCAATGGGTCACAAGGATGTGTATTCTATTATCTGTATCCATTCAAGTCCGAAGGGTGAATTTAAAAGGGAGAAACACAATGCGCAACAAAGGATGAATAGTCTCACCGTTGGCTAGAAGTAGCAATTTTCGAACATGTGTCTCTTCCAAAAAGGAGACCAGGTGACGATTTCTTTACAATGGAGATTCAAATGCTAAGTTTACTCAGACGTTAGTTCCACGACTTACGTTGGTAGCAGTTTCATTCGGATAGTGAAACTCGTTGCTGTTTATTACTATAAACGAATGACACGTCAACTAGAAACTTATTTCAACGTTAAAATACGCGGAACAGTGCGTTTTTTGTGGGCGAAACGTATAACGGGTACGGAAATTCATCATGAAATATTGGCTATATTTGGGATGCAATATCATGCCAAACCTTTGTGAAACGATAGCAGTCCGAAGACGGTCGTACAGACTTAACGAGGTGGAAAGGCCAGGAAGGCCAGGAACGGAGAGCACGTCAGACATGGAGCAATGAATGGAAGACATTATACTCAGCAATCGCCGAGTGGGAATTGCACACATTGCACAAAACTTGGGAATATCCGTTTGCAGTTCTCCTTCCATTTTCCAACGACGACCATATTCAGACAGTCGTTCTAAGCTGGATCAAGAACTAAGGAACGATTTTCAAAAGTCAGAGACATCAAACGATTAGTGCTGTTTCGAGAAATATCTCCAGCGATTGCGAAATAATGTAGAGAAATAGTATGCTAGTGTATGCAAAATATTAGATTGTAGTGGACTTTTGAAAGCATTTATGACCTAATTGTTTGAGTGTAATTTACTTTTTGAACGCCCCTAGAATGTAACAAAGATTAAAAGGAAATCTGCTATGCATATTTCAGTGTATTATGTCAGAACATCATTTCTTGAACGGCCAAGCACCACGTGCTCGTGCAAGCTAAATTATATTTTCCATTCATTTTAATGGTTTCATTGAATGAGTCACTTTAGTACTGCAAACGATCCGAAAAACTGTCTCGCATTTATTATTTTAAAAAATATCGCATTTCTAACTTTTTCATTTCCTAGAATCACGGGATCAAAAGGACATTTTTATAGATTTTATTTGCTGTAGATATTAATGGAAATTCATCATGAAATATTGGCTATATTTGGGATGCTTTTTTTATTGGCTATATTTGGGATGCTATATTTGGGATTGGCTATATTTGGGATGCTCCCTTTTGTAAATGCAATGGCAATTAAAGCTGATTAATTATCTCATTAAGCAGTTATTAAAAGTTGATTTTTTGAGATGCTCGTTCTGATAATAAAATTTTTATTTTTCGACTGCGGAGTTTTGTTAACGCCAAAAACCTCATCCCATAAACCACATCATGCTCTGACATGATAATACTATTTTATTTAAAAATCTCTTAAGGTAAATTCATATTAAAACACGTATTCTCTATACTACTTATATTATAAAGCAATAAAACCGGAAGTGGAAATCCCATTTTGTCCATTTCGAAGGAAAGCAATTTTTAATCTGAATTTATTTTAACATTTGTAAAAGTGCGCATTAAAACGGCTTGACGAAACAATGAAATAATTTCGAATTTTAATGCAACAACAAAAATATGGTTGCAAATTGTAAAAAAAATTAAATTAAAGCATTTATTAAAATTAATAAAAGAAACCTTATTATCGCTATAAGGATATATTTAAGTTTTATAGATAGTATGAAATAGTATTGTGAAATTTTAATTAAATTATATCTGAATTTAAATTTTGAAATGTTGATTTTGATATTTGTCTTAAATAGAACGTATTAGACCATGTTTTACAATGATCAAACAAAACTGTAGATTTACGCAAAAGAACATATAAAGAAAAATTCATAAAAGATATATTCTATTTTTCAACTGATATTTTCTCTTTTATATAATGGAAATAGTTAAATTATTTTCTTATTTTGAAGTTTCTACGAAATACAATTCACTTTATTCTTCAAATATTATTTCTTATTTGATTTCAAAAACATTGCATTATTAGTTTGGTGAAGAATTAGAAAATCTTTGCTTAATGTTGACTTTTTCATACGTAAGAATTTTAGCTGAATCACTTTAGCCTCAAGAAACTTTTTACTTGTAATTACATGTTTTATAATTCACTAACGACATAGCATCAAACGCAGTTCCTCCCTGTTGCAGTAAGAAACATTTTATCGAAATTAAATTTAAGTTCCTTCTCTTTTCTAAACTAACTAAAAATGGTTAGTCGCTTCGGAACTTAATTATCTTTCTAACTCTTCAACCTAAAGTTGTTGTTTTTTGTTGACGACTCTGTTTGGTTTCTAATTAAAAATTTTAAGATTAAAATCGCTTAAAAGTAATTATTGGGTAAAGATAGTCTGATTATCTTTAATTAAGGATTGGGGGATGACTCTCGACAGGAAAAATTCCGGAAGCGAAATTCTTTCAAATTTGGGGCATCTTAACTAACACTGGTTAGTTATATAACCTAATTAGAATACGGTAAATATATAATATTGCATGATAAACCCATTTTTATTTGTAGGATTTCATACTGATTTTTTGGGGAGACCTTATCTTAAATATGAGTTTTATTTTGTAGTTTTATATGGTCGGCTGAAAATTCCGTTTAATGAGATTTGGATGTTTGTAAGAGGATTTTCCCTAATTAACTATTCAGTTAAGCACGAAATATTCAAATTACTTTTTAGTATTATTAAGCAGCTTAACTTTGGTACATGCAGTTACTAATTAAGAGTCAAGAAAATAAATCTTTTTCGGAATAATGGAAGTTTAAAAGCCTTTTCTTTATTTTAGGAGCCATGAAGTATTTTAAATTTCTAATCCTATTTTAAAGGTAATAGTGCAAATGTATTGAAATTTGAATAAATGTATTAAATTCGGAAATAAAAGATAGTTATAATCTTCCCTAACATGTAGCACTTTTTACTTTTTTTCAATTCCTTCTACTAGTTTATACTCTCCCCATATAT
>JAOUZG010008327.1:6261693-6303267 GCA_026289955.1 Argiope argentata | reverse complement strand
CGACGAGTCCGTTTTACAACGGAAGAAGGGGTGCTGTAGCTTCTGAGGGTATGGACCCTTGAGCACCCGAGAGTAGAAGTCTGACTTCTAGCTCATATGAAGATGACTAACACATCACATTCATTTGCACAGCCCCTTTTTACAGGGGGGGGGGTACATTCATTCACCTCACACATAGAACACAGAAGAACAGCCATGCCCTGGCCGGGACTCGAACCTCTGATGCCCAGAACACGAGGAAGACGCGCTACCTCTGTTCTAAGACGCCGAACTCTTATACCATTAAAAGCAATAATTTCTAAAATCAGGTAATCTTTATGCTTTTGATGACATTTGATTGATAATTTTATAAAGTACAATGGATTTGTAAAGCGTTGGGTCATTAGACGAATTCATTGTCTGGTTATTTAATAAATTGCATAGGAATATATTTCTGATATATTCTTACTTATGTAATACAATTTTAGAGTCTCTGATATAAAGTAATATTTTTTTTTCATTAGAAACATATCGGGCAGTATTAACCCTTTTGCGCTAGGAAAAGTAATCCTTTGCAAAATTATTCACTTAATACAAATATCTGTTTATTGCTCTGAAAAATTAATATAAATAATTGTTTTAACTTCTTCTTCGTTCATAATGTTTTTAGCGCGCTCAAGCGAAACTTTTGCTTTGCCGTAACGCATTTTAAGCGTTCTTATATATTTTAAAACTTTAAAACGCTTAAAACGCTTTGTAAATGTTTACTTGTGCCGATATCTCAGCACAGGGGTCTTCTGGAAATAGGATTTGAGTGTCCTGAGTCTGAATCCCGGTTCGGGTATGGTTGTTCTCCGTCTATTCTGTCTGGGATTTTTGTATGTTATGCGTTCTATACATACATTTGTAATCCCAATGGGATATTGACTGGTGCATGGGTATTTTTTAAATGTTCAATGAAAAAAAAATCTACTTTCAGTTTTTAATTTTGCTTGCCCTAATTCGGTAAAAAACCGACAGAAAATAGAAAATTTCGCGGACAAGAGAGGACAACGAAAAGATTAAATCGAATTTTTTTGAAAAATTAATGTACAGCTTTTAACCCTTCTCTAGGCCTTTTTAGCAATCGAAATGCAATAAATAAATATATAAAACACCAAAATGATACACCAAAGGATAACCTGGTGGGTAGAATGTTGGATTTACATCCCTTGGAATGCGAGTTCGAAGACAACAGGTGAATACTCTCCGTGTATGTGGTGGCTGGCTCACGGTAAATCTGTCGTGGTCACCAAGTCCTCCATGTCGGGAGTAATGCCGCTGAGAGTACTGGGTCAGAGGTGATCGTTCTCTGTTCCAGGTCTAAATTACGATCAGTGAATGAATAAATGAAGTCCGCCCCGTAAAAAAGGTTGAGACGTGTGGTAGCTAAGTTATACTCTTGGCCCTAGATGGCGCACCTGAAAAACAAAAGGCGCTCAATCGGCTTAAATTGCTGACAGGTCTGTCAGTTGGCTTGAAAAGTGCCATAAGTAAAAAGCAGAAAATAAAATGCTTCTTTTAAATATCTATATATTTAAAATGATTCCTAAAAATAAAGTATAATTCCTCCACTCTTAAAATACTAGTCTGATTTTTTCATTTTTTATATCACGTGAATGCTTAAGATCCTTTGATATTAATGTTTGATAACAGTTTGATTGAATCAAATTAATATCAAACATTGATATCAATTTGATATTAATGTTTGTATCTTAATTGCTATAATTTTAAAGAGAAATGTTTAGTATTTTTCGCTGCACATTCTCAAAGGGAAAAATTATAATAAAATTCTCCTACCCCAACCACTGTAGAGATTTCGACAATTTTTATTTTGTATCAGTTAAACAAGGGCTAGTAGTCTATTCTCCATCATCCTGGATGCTAGCAAAATATTGCAAAATAGAAATTTTGTCAAAGAAATGAATTATATCGTCCGTGTTCTTCAGTGAACAGACATTCCTTTTAAGACGATTTAAAAGTCACAGCATGAAAAATAACAATTTCACGCTAACATAAGTAAACCGAACGAAATTTTACCCTATTCATGTTAAATGTATAAAATATCCGAACTGAATATATTTTGTTGTATTTGCTGCAACATGACCTATAGATGAAGCATTGGTCATAATTTCTTAATAACTAGTTTAGAAAACGAGTGCAGATTGCAATTTCTTACTAACTGGCCAATAAATCGAAAGCAAATTGCAATTTTTTACATACGCATTTTCTAAACTAATTACGAGAAATGTCAAAATTTTACTTAAAATATAAAATTCAGGCCGAGCATACGAAACATCACAAGTGAAAGAGGCATATTTGATTTTGACAAATTTGGAGCTAATATGAACTGGAAATGGAACATAAATCTCAACTTCATCTTAAAAACTGTTCTTAGATCTTAAATCACATTTCATTAAAGCTTGTCCGATTAGTTAAATATTTATAGGAATAGAATTTCATCTAAACATGGTGGGATCCGATGCAGCGAATTCTGACAAAAGGCATTTTAAATGAAAGCTTTTTTGAATAGCAATCTTTTTTAGTTTTCAAGGAAGATATTAATAGATTTTGAAATATAAAATACAATGTTATTTTTCTTTTATTCTTGAAATATTGACAGGCTTATGTATTCTCTGATCTCGTCTTTTTGTTGAAATTTTCAGCATCTCTACCCCTCTTGTTTTTTTTAATGTTTTGTTTTTGATTCTCTATATCAAAAGCAACCCCCTTTCGTATAGAAAATTCTGATTGGTTGTTTGTCTTGCATGGAAACGTCTGGTGAATTCAGCCTTGATAACAAGCTCTTACACTCATCCAAAATTTAAAAAAGGACAGAAAAAAAAGCAAATTCAAAGAAATGGATGATAACTCCATCAAATAAAAACGTAGAATTGTTATTCCGGTGCCTCTTTTTAACTTTTCAGAGGGAAATCTCCTTTACAAAAACAGGCAAGGAATGTTTACATTGCGAATTCTAATATCCGTTTGACAAATCCGACCTGCCTGCATTCTCTTTTTGTTACTGCCTTTTTTTGCATCGCATTCGGGAATCAAGGACACTTTTGAAATTCAATAACCACCAACGTCGAAAGTTCCCTCTTATTACTATTTTTTTCCCGTCCGCCATTGAAACGAAATGAACGAAGGAAATATTAGGGAAAAAAAGAAGGGAAAAATAACAATAATAGTAATAAAACGCGGGTAGCGAGAATGCTGTAAATGGAAGGATTTTAAAAAGAAGGAGGGATAAGGGAAAAAAATGAAAAACAAAATTATTTTGACGTTTTTAATGCGGGATATTTTGCTGATTTTTAAAAAGTTACGAACTGTGCGAGAAGGCTTTATCAGAAAAATTACGTAGGCGAATACATTTTTGACTGACTCTATTGTTTTTTTTGAGAGGGGTGGGGGCGTTTCGCTGTCACAATTATACATGGTTCAATTCACTAAGAAAGCTTGTCGGGCAAGAATTATTGAAGTTCCTGTCTAGTGTGATTATTATTATGGGGTTTTAGCTGTGCATTTTGAAGGAATAAATATGAATGCGAAGTTTAGATACCATTTCAGTGCTAATAACAAAATGTATTGATTTAAAGAATCCAGTGTTGTCATTCTTTAATTCAATACAATATTCAGTAAAGATTAAAATGAAATCTGCTATGCATTTTTCAATGACTCCTGTCAGAACATGATTTCTTGAACGGCCAAGCAACACGTGCTCGTGCGAGTGAAATTATATTTTTATTCATTTAAATTGTTTCATTGAATGAGTCACTTTAGTATTTGCAAACGATCCAAAAGACTTTGTCTCTCATTGATTGTTTAAAATAAATATATAACTTTTCCTATTTATTTCATTTCATACAATCACGTGCTCAAAATGACATTTTTCTAGATTTTATTTGCTGTAGTCATTAACTTATTTGTTTAATCAGAACTTTTGTAAATGCAATGGCAACGTGTTATTAAAAGCCGATTTTTTTAGATGCTCGTGCAGATAGTAAAATTTTTATTTTTCGCCTACGGATTATTTTATTTTCCACATGTAGATTTTTTTTGACGCCACAAACCTCATTCTTAAAACAACATCGTGTTCTGACATGATAATAAACGATTATTATCATGTCATTGAATGATTTTCCCCGAAATATCTTAAAGACTTGCCCTACCATATTTCAATAAGATAAGTTACCGATTAAATAATTAGTGCGTTTTGATCTATAAGAATGTATAAGATATTTTCATAAAAATTAAATATATCAAGTTCATAAACATTTAAAAATAACAATAAGATACTTTATGGAAAAATTATAAAATCTTATTGTTATTTTATTCAAATTTTAGAGATAATAATATACTTTTTAGTAAGAAAATTGTTCTTAATATAAGAGAATTTTAGACAGATTACAGACATTTAATTATCTGTTTTTTAATTAACTATTAAAAATTAATATCCTAGTCCAAAATCTTTAAAAATCCTATAAGAATTGCAGGATGCCATATTTATTTGTACTTATTTATCGTTAAAAAGCTGACTGAAATAGCAGATAAATTTATTTTAGTAATCGTGGAAATAAGTTTACGTGCCCTTCGATTAGGTGAAGGTTTGTGTTGAAGAAAATTTTCGTTAATTCATGGTAAAACTCTAAAGATAAATTTTATTTAAGATAAAAATTATAACAATATGTAAGTGCTTGCAAATCGGGATAAAGGCACAAATTCCATTAATTTAACCATTTATGTTTTGTAATTACTGTGTGAGGTATATTAAATAATTAGACAATACTAGAAACAATATTTATGTCATTAGCCTAACCGATTTGTAATTTAATTACGAATAAACAGATATATGAGTAAATTTAAGACATTTAATTATCTGTTATTCAATTATTTATTAACTAATAGGATAATAATGGATATAACTATATGCATTTACTACTTTGGTGAAAGCTTTATTGCTTAATAAAATATTTAGTTAAGCTATTGTATTCTTTGGTTAGATAATTGAATCTAAATAATAATAATCGAAGAAGTCATAATATTATAAAGTTTGCACATAGAATAATTTATTTGGAATGTTTCGCTTACCGCTATAGATAATTTGAACAAATCTTAAAATAAAACAAGAAATTCCTGAATAGAAAAGCGATATTAGCATATGTATATTAATTATTTAATTCCTTGTTGCTCAATTATTTACTAATCATTACGTTTGAAATATGCGCAATTTGTTTAAGCATTTACTGTGAATATATTAACAAACTCTCTATTTCTCTGAGAATTTTATAGTTGTATTATAATAACTATTAGACTGTCAAATTCCTGATTACATAATTTATAACATAGTCAATAATAGACGCGGTTACGTAGAATTTATAAATATTGATAGACACTGATCTTTTGTAGGAGCATTATTGCATTTGTGCAAGTGGGAAAACGTATGTATCTTATTCAGTTTTTGTTTCCTTGGTGAGTATATATTAAGGGTGTGGGGATGAGTTACCTTCATTTCTATGACAGGGCCTATATGCTGCTCGAAATGGGATACCTGAATCGTGTTCTCAAGATGGTGTTTAATCAGATTATTCTAATTTCTTAGATAAATGTGGGCAATTCTGATATGATGTTCACTTATTAGCATTATTAGGAAATTTTTAAAATTAAATTATAAAAATACTAAAGCATTTTTTTACATTAACATCTCATTATGAAACAATTTTTATAAAAATGAAAAAATATACAAATCGAAATTTTAATGAATAAGTTTGTATTGGCAACATTAGATTTTCAATAATTTTAATGTTAAACTAACTTATTATGTATGGTATGGAAAAAACTAATGGATGCATATAATGGTAGGAGAAAACTAATGGATGCATATAATGATAGGAGAGAACTAATAGATGCATATAATGGTGGGAGAAAACTAATGAATGCATATAATTGTAGGAGAACACTAATTTTTTGTTGGTACATTCATATTTTTTCACTAAAAGAATTGTGATGGATGTAAATTTGAGAGTAGTAATTATTTTAAAAGAAATCTAAATAAATATTTTTTAGAATTTTTACCACTTTCAGTTTCAGTTGGGAAAAAATAATAATTAAAATTTTTCAAAGAATCAATGTTTTAGAGAACTTAATTCTGTTCCAACTTTTTTTGCTCATGAACCTGGAAATGAGAATTTAAAATAATTAAAAATATCTGAAACTAAGTATATTTAAAAACTTCAAAAATATAAATTTATTTTTAAATCTAAATACTATTGCGCTTATTAAACTAAATTTTTCTGTTTCAATTAATATAATTCCATAATTCTCAAAAAAAAAATTCATCAATTATTATCATGTCAGAACATTATATTGTTTTAGGAATGAGGTTTTGTGGCGTCAAAAAAACCTGTAGGCGAAAAAAAAATATTATCTGCACGAACATCTCAAGAAATCAGGTTTTATTAACGCGTTGCCATCACATTTACAAAAGCTCTGATAAAAAAATTATTTAAATACTACGGCAAATAAATCATAGAAAAATGTCATTTTGAACAAGTGATTATATGGAATGAAATAAATAGGAAACGTGATATTTTTTTAAACAATCAATGCGAGACAAAGTTTTTTGGATCGTTTGCAGTTTTAAAGTGACTCATTCAATGAAACCATTAAAATGAATAAAAATGTAATTTAATTCGCACGAGCACGTGGTGCTTGACCGTTCAAGAAATGATGCTCTGACATGATACATTGAAATATGCATAACAGATTTTATTTTAATCTTATTTTTAATATTACTGTCTACCAAGTAATTTTTGAAAAACGATAAAGTGTTATCCAAAAAGTTTAAAAACTATTTTATAAAATTTATTGACCAGTATAATTTTTAAAAATTTATTAAATTTGTTTTAATAATTCTTGAAAAAAAATTTCTCTCATATTTTTTGGGTGAATTTTTTAATTCTCTATCATTTCTTTTAATACATTCAAACTTACATAGTTATTTTATTTCTAAATGATACTTTAGGTGATAGCGAATTGTGCTAGGCCCGAACTCCCAATCTTATGGTTAGTAGCCGCGTAACAATCCGTTGGGCCAAAAGTGCACTTCGGTCCGAGGGATGATATCTAGCTTATATGTATGGCAATCACCACAATACTTCATTTTTCAGAAATATTTGCCTTAAAATTCTTTGCGATAAATTTTTAATTCTTCACAAATTTTATTGCAGTAGGTTTTAGACACTTTATATCAGTTACAAATAAAATATTCCCCCCCCCCCTAACCAAAACCGACCAACAAATTCTCGATTTCAACAGCTCCTACCTCATTCGCATAATGACAAACTCCCACTCAATCTTTTCTCCAACATCAATTCACTTTGAGGCAGTCCATCTCTTCATTAAAACCTGCTTTCAACAACACTGATCAACAATGACAACTTCCATGACTCTCCTTCACTGTCAACCGCCGTAATTACAAGAAATTTTAAAAGTCATCTTGTGCTGATAAACACCATTACTTCGACTCCACACTACGGTTGCGAGTACAACAAGTAATTAACTGCTAGACATCCATCATCATTTGGTGAGGAAACCTCATAAAACTCAGTGGCATGCTCCCCGGAGTTTTGTCAGAGCATGATGAGTTCAACCACTGAGCAACACCGGAGTCCACCCCCTTTGTATTTAAAATTCATGCTAAGGCAAATACAATTGCTCTTAAGCTCTGGCTCAGGAGTGGGATTCTGATGGCATGGGACTGAGCTATCGTAATGGAAAGGATCTGTTTGATGATGAGGGCTAATGCTCCGGATTGATGCCATGGTTAGATAAGAAAATAATTTGCTGTCAACGGTGTAGCTGAGCGTTTCGCGTTGCATCGATTCTTTGAGGTTAGGAATAATGAAAATTTTTAGTAATAAAATGTACTTTTTGACTCAAATAAATCTATTAATACTTGTAGCTTATCAGTAGATGAAACTGTATTACATTTTTAAAGAAATTTCATTTGCATTTGTTTTTCTAAAGTGTGCGTACAAGTTTAAGTTACTATAATTAAGCGATTTTTTAATGATGAAACTTGATACTTTTGATTGGCATGATGGTTTGATAAGATAATCATTTATCAAAATTGCATTTGAGTATGCCACATCACATTCATCATTGTTTTTACTTATAATTGATTCATATCCGTTGTTATTGATTATTGAATAAAAAAAGTGTGAAAATATTCACGCTAAAATATACTTTTAGGTTAAAATAAATGTATTCATTTCTGTCCATACCAGTAGTTGAACCGGTTTAAAAATTTTAAAGGATAATTGTTATTTGTAAATTATGTCCGTTAAGTGTGTGAAATCTTGAGTTTAAATAAGATCTGTTTGATGATGGGGGCTAATGCTGTCAACAGTTCAGTTCAGCATTTCGCGTTGCATTGATTCTTTGAGGTTAGGAACTTGAAAATTTTTAAAGCTAAATGAAATTTTTGACTCAAATGAATGCATTAATACTTGTAGCTAATCAGTAGATGAGACTGTGTTACATTTTTTAAGAAAAAAATATGAATGTTCATACTTTTGATTGGCATGATTGTTAGGCCAAAAGATAGTTTGCCATCAAAATTGTAAATGAATATTCCACATTAAATTCATTATTATAGGAGGTTGTTATTGATTACGGTATGTAGATATTTGAATATTTATTTTTGGGTTAAAATAAGCGTATTCATATTTTTACCTATACTAGTATTTAAAAAGGCTTAAAATTTTAATGTATGATTTTGATTGGAATGATGGTTATATCAGAGAATAATTTATGTCAAAGTTGAGTTGAGTATTCCAAATTTCAATCCTTATTGCAGGAGTTGTTATTGATTATGGTATGTAAAAATTTGAAAATGGATATTTAATTTAAAATAAATGTAGTCATTTTTTTGCTATATGGTATTTGAAACAGGTTAAAATTTTGATGCAGATTTTTGATTGGCACGATGGTTATGTCATTTAATATTGTACTGTCAAAGTTGTAGTTTAATATTCCATATTATATTCATTACTGTAAGAGATTATTATTGATAATTATCCGTTGCTATTGGTTATTATGTATTGGAGTTTGAAAATTTCCATTTCAAGATAATTATTTCAGCTAAGATAAATTTAATCATATTTCTAATTGTATTAGTTGTTAAAAACATATTTAAAAGATAATTGTTAGTTGTAGGTTATATTTGTACAACGAGTGCGCAATTCCGCGTTATTGTAAGATGTAATGTTTTAATGATAAAAAATTAATGAATTAATATTTGAAAAAACTTCATTAACATCAAGTGTCATCCACTTCAAATTTTAGAAAAAACTTGAGCGGATGAATAAAAAGTATTTTATTAATGATTGAAAATTTTATTTTTATATTATATTTAATATATATATTAGTGGAAACTAATAATTGAATTGAAAAATGGCGGCCTCTCGAAGCACCAAATTGGAATCAAAAGAGCTATAAACGAAAGAAAATTGAGTCCATATTGAGTCTATTATTATACATACATATTGAATATCAATATATACAACAGAAAAATTATGTAGAATCTAAAGAAGCAAACGAGTTACCTTAATATTTTTAAGTAAACGTCCATGATTTCTAATTACTACAAAAATAGCTAAATTACTAAATAAAAAATGGAATATAAATGGTAAAATAACGGGGAATAAAAACTGCGAAATAAATGAAGTTGAGGGCATGAATTACTAGTAATAAACATAAATTGCCAAGATAGTTATAAAAGGCAAAAATGTGTAAAACTTCAGGAAACGCATGAGTTACTTCGAGATTTTTCTATATAGATGTGCAACACGTTTTGGTGCTATGTACGTAATACGCTCAATGGGATGTTTCACTTAAACGCCTGAAATGCAAGACGCCGACTTGTATTCAAAATCATAATATATCTTGAGGACGGACACACACACACACACTACTGTGGTACGAAAAGATGGCTTAATAAATATATAAAATTGTTTAATTCCTCTATTAAAATACTCCGTATTTATATCGTGCTTCATCGTGGTCATTTGGAAAATAATTAACTTTGTGTTAGAAATTGACAAAATTATGTCAAATTATTGAAGGCCACTAAAACTTCAAAGTAGTATTTAAATCTTATCGGATAGGTTAGAGATATAAACTTACAGAAGACCTAGGACAATCAATGAAGTCCGATCCAATTCTGGAAGTGGAATTTAATTAAAATATTTAAATCAAGGCATGAATTCGAACATTGCAAATCAATGCAACATAAAAAGCTTGGTACCGCATTAAAGTGGAGAATTCGAACCAGTTATTATGAATTCAAATCGGGTGTCCGAACAATTTTATTATTAGTCAGCCATCTCATAAACCAGAGACCTTTCACTAAACCCATCTCAGTATGGCATCAGTCCCTCTCATAGTTTCCAATCTTCGCGGATTTATCTGTGCAGCGTAGCTCGTGGAAGAGCCTTAAGCTTGCTGATTGGTGGTTTAGGGTTGAGATAGTAGTCCCAGCACAAGATGACGTGACGCCTGGCAGAGCGACTAACGAAGAATGGAGGAAGAGGGGGTGCAGGGCTTTTATCAGTTTTCCTAAACACCCCCACAGGCTCTCCCACCTTCATAAAGTCGAACGAAGCCGAAAAGCTGAACTTTGTAATAAGTCCCATTAAACTCCGGTTTAGTGGGGCCTTCATTTTTCATGTTGGGCCTCGAAGATCTTGCTCGGGTCATTGTTGGGGGAGGATTTCGGTGTAAAGAGTCCACCTTTCGTTCTCTTCAGAATTCAATCTCACGGATCAAAATTTTACGAGGGTGTTAATCTCGGAGAGAAGCGTGACTGAAAAAGGCGGGGGTGGCCGAGGGGAAAGATGGGAGGGGGGTAGGTGGATTTGGAAAGCGGAGCAGAGATTATTAGACATTTGGTGCTGGGGATGGAATTTTTTTTTGTTGTTCCCCATTGTTCGCTTTCCTTACCGTTCGGTTTATTGTGTTGGAATAAATAAGATCATTTTACTGGGGATTTTTTTCCCTTTCTTTATGCGTCCCCCAAAAAGTATCCATCTGTTGTTATAAGAAAGCAGATGCTGAACAAACGATTTTTGAACTCTCTGAAAGTGAAATGATGCTTGATCTTTTATAAAAATATGAAAGGAGTGTTTTGTGTGGCGCAGGAGAGTACAGTGAACCGTCGTCAAATATAGAACAACGAAAAGAACCAGAGTGATTCAGAACTCATAGGCAAAATTTTAAGATTGGAAAAAAAACAGTAGCGTGTAGCGATTCTATTTTTACTTTAATCAATTCAGCTTAATAAATATCAATTTCTGAAATTCAAAATTAAGTATTACAAATATTTAATAATAAAATTAATTGATTTTATTGAATTAAAGAGGTTGAATGTAAGAATAAAAACATAACATCATAAAATGATCGAAATAAATTAATTTAACAAGAAAACATTGCGATTAAGAAGTACGCGAGAACTATTTTGTGGTGTACTTCATCATATTGAACCATTGTCAGATGACAAGGACGCTACATGAGCCGACCTCGAATACTTGAAGTTTCAGCACTACACTCAAGTTAGAACATTAAATCCTTCGTTAAGGATCAAGCTACTCTAGACTTCAATACTTGACGAATCTTCTGTGAAACTTAATTTCGAATCAACAAAAGGGCGATGTTGAAAAAATAAACAAACTTGTCAACAAAAAAAGCCGTATGAAAATGAAGATGATAATATTTTTTAATAACATATGTAGTATAATGTAGCATTTTGAATTTTAAAAAACATACCAAAATATGTTTTATCTTAAATATTTTTTTCTCCTTTACCTTAAATATTTTCTCCCAACTTACTATGAGTGAAAGACAACATTTTGGGTGGTTTCTCGTATTATTAACTGACACTATCTAGTCTCACCAAAAAACAAGGTGAAATCATAAATAAATATTTACTATGTTAACAGTATAACAGACACCTCCCCCTCTCAATATTCTGGATGAACAAGTTGGTAGTTAAAGGTGGTTATTTATTAATAAAAGTTATTCTCTGCGGAATTATGGATTTTCTATTTACGATGGATCTTCTATAAAACTGATAGCTCGATCATCAAGCCAAATTCTAACACCAGGTCCCCACAAAACGATAATATATGTTACTCTAAGCTTTTTTTTTTGTATTATATGCCGATACATTTTTAAAAAGCTTTAACCTTTATGTGGGATTAATGCTGTAATGAATGATTTCCTTGATTTCCTCATGTTTCTTGCGTCAATCGTATATGAAAGCCGTTCTCTGCATCCACTCGATCACTAAGGCAACTTCTAACATCAGATCATCACAAAAGGATAACATCCGTTACACTAAACTGCGAGAACTTTTTTTCGGTAACACTTGCTGATAGATTTGTTTTAATTTTAACATTTTTATGGCATTAATATGATAGTTGATAATCTCAGTGATTTCTGTATGGTGCTTGGGTAAATCGTATTTGAATCCATTCAACAAAATGAAACCCGTTTTCTGCATACACTCGAACGCTAAGCCAACTTCTAACATCAGGTCAACACAAAAGGTTAATATCCATTACAATAAGAACTTTCTTTGATATATTTTCTTTCAATTTTAACCTTTAGGTGCCATTAATAGATAGTTGATAATCTCAACGAATTCTTTATGCTGCTTGGGTTAATCGCATTTGAATCCATTCAACAAAATGAAAGCCGTTCTCTGCAACCACTGGATCACGAAATCAACTTCTAACATCAGGTCATCACAAAAGGATAATATCCGTTACATTAAGCTGCAAGAACTTTCTTTGATATTAACTGGCTGATATATATATATCAATTTTTAACTTCTAGGTGGCATTAATATGATAGTTCGATTTCTTTATTCTGCTTGGGTTAATCGTATTTGAATTCATTGAACAAAATGAAAGACGTTCTCTGCATCCACTCGATATCTAAATCAACTTCTAACATCAAGTCATCACAAAAGGATAATATCCGTTACACTATTAAGCGAACATTTTCTTTGATATCAATTTGCTGATATATATATTTTTCAATTTTAACCTTTAGGTGGCATTAATATGATAGTTGATAATCTCAACGATTTCTATATACTGCTTGGGCTAAACGTATTTGAATCCATTTAACAAAATGAAAGCAATTATCTGCAACCACTCGATCACTAAATCAACTCCTAAAATAAGGTCAGCACAAAAGGATAATATCCGTTTCGCTAAGCTACGAGAACTTACTTCGATAATACTTGCTGATATATATTTCAATTTTAACTTTTAAATGGCATTGATAGTTGATAATCTCAGCGATTTCTTTATGCTGTTTGAGTTAATCGTATTTGAATCCATTCAGCAACATGTAAGTGAAACTCTCATCTTGCATCTGTATGAGACAGGTATTTCCATATCCTGTTTCACGTTATCTCCAGTTATGTCAAGAATTTATCACTTAATGGATCACAGGAAGAAAAGACTCAAAAAAAAGAAGAAGAAAAGAAGAAGTAAGGAAAAGGAGAGCGAGCTGCCATCACAGTTCACCCTGTCTTGACAAAAAATATTTGCCATCCATTCCGTCTTCTTCTTTTTTTCTCTCTGTTCCAAGTCTTCCACCCCAGTTCCAGAAGATGGATCACTGGGCTCTTGACAGAGTACGACGATGAATAACGGACATAAAAAAATAAACCGAAAGTTCCTTGAAAATTCGCAGGGGTCTCTCGGTTGTCCTTCAACAAAGGGGAAAAGAAAGCAATACTCACATTTAATCGAGATTAGGCTTTCGGTTATTTGGAGAGCGGGAAACCAATAATATAATGGCATCCGATAGGGAATAGACATCCCATCATCCGATCAATCAACGATCCTGTCCAATCATAAACGGCAACGACAATTATGAACAATGCCTTCCCCGGCCCCCTTTATCCCTAACTAGGGAAAAAGAAGAAGAAGAAAAAAGGAGTGAAGAAATTCCCCGAAAAATTGAGACTAACATCGAGTATTTGATATGTTTACTTCAAATCTATATTAATAAAAATGCAACTCGAAATGCGTTGTAAGCGCAAAACTGGAGAACGGCTTGACCGATTCGGCTAATGTTTTAAAAATATTTTCGTTAAGACACGATGATGGTTCTATGGAGAGAAAAAACTAAAAAAACTGCGAGGAAAATAGTTAAAACGGCACTTTTCTTACTTTCCCGCCAAAAATCTTCATTTCCTTCCCCCACACCAACTGAGAGAGATAGCAGGAAGTAATAAAGTATGATTTGTTTAGAAAGAAATGCGCGAAGTCAGTTGGTTTTCATTCATAGATAACGGGATGTTTAAAAAAGAAAGAAAACAGTTGCTTTTATTATTAGTCTGTATGGATATTTAATCTATGCCTGCTCGAAACAAAGTCTGGGCAGGGAAGGAAGAAAAAAAATAAAGGAAAAAAAGGTTTGTAAAAAGAAAAGTAGTGAAGAAAAAAAGTATAGAAAAGAAAAGAAGGGTGTGTGTGTCACCATTATTTCGTCTGTGCGGGGCATTTTCCAAGCTGTTTTTAAGCTTTTGCATCTCTTGAAAACCAATTGTGTCTTTATTTGTTTAGTGTGTTTACATTTATGAAAATTTGAATATCATTATACTATAAAAACATAATTTTAGACCTTTCCCCTCCACCATTTAAGTAAAATATCAATTCCGGGACAATCATTGCTCGGATAGAAAGAGAAAGATGAGTAGTACAGTGAACAGAACATCTGAAGAAAATAATAATAAATAATACTATAAATGAACTATATGATTATCAAAATTTGTTTGGTTTAAAAATATTTTGGTGAAAAACCAGTTATGAGAAACAGCTACATAAAATATTAGCGAGCAAACTTTAGCGAGCATTAATACTGGCGAACTGACTGGTCGCCAAAGGCGGCTAGTGAAAAATAAAAGTCTTTAAGAACTAGAGAGATAGAGAGAGAAATGATAACACTGATAAAAAAAAATGGCATGACGGAATGAAACTTTTTGGGGGAGAAAATGATTACAAGAATTTCAATCGATCAAAACCCTGACATGGTTGGGGAAGAAGTACTTGAAAATGGCAATTTTGTCTCTTAACTGGAAGACCCCAAAAAGAGAAAGCAAGAACTAATAAATAAATAAATAAAAGAATAATAATAATAAAAAAAGATTCATCCGAACCAAGTGGCAATAGCCGCCGGAATGTCTGAATAGGCTCGAAATGCCCCATTCTCTGATGACAAGTATAAGGAAATAAGAAATATATCACATCGGCTCTTCCATTTTTATTTATAGTGTTCATTTTGTTTCCATGCAAGGGTGGAAGAAAAATTGAAGCAGACCCCTTTCTGTTCTGCGCGGGGTTTAATGAATACCGTGACGTCATCCAGCGATAGTTGTTGAAAAATCGCTGTTTTAATCGATGTTTAATGGTGATTGCAGTTCGTAAATAGATGTGCCTGCCCGCTTCGAAAGGGGTGAGACGGCATTAACTTAATGGATGACACAGTTCCAATCTTGGTTTTCTCGCCCACTGTTTCGAAGGGATGCGCGTAATTATGATTAGCTCCCTCGTCCATTGAATATCTACCAATGCGGCGGGGAAAAAACACACATTTGCAGCTCATTTTTGTAATGAGAACACTCAGTTTTCATTACGTAAGACTTCTCTGAGTATAATTTTTGAATGAAATGTTGAGTATTTGGCTAATGCCCGTGTAACTGTTGATTTATACTCAAAAAAATACCGCGAAATCTTTATATTGAGCATTAACCCTTTGCACTCGGATGGTACATATCAATCGCCATTCCAGACGGTGTATCATTTTGATGTTGTTGTTGTCCTCGTGTTCCGCTTGTAAGAGGTTAGCGGATAGCGAACTCCGAATCTTATGGTTAGTAGCCGAGTATCATACCGATCAAGCAAAAGGCACCCTTCAGCTTGGAGGATATTAATGGGCTTATATAGCAATCACCACAGAGTATTCCTCCAGTGAGATGGCGAACGATACTTATGTGAAGTGTTGTTGGTGATGTTAACAACTGTCGTATTTAATGCGCGTCTAGGTCTTTGAGTCACCGATAGAGGGCGCCATGATAGTTGAACGAAGCTACGTGCGAAGGTTGCGTTTATCCAAGGTCGGTCGCCGGGTTACCATTGTAGGTGATTAGCGGATAGTTCTAGGCCCGAAATCCCAATCTTATGGTTAGTAGCCGAGTATCATACCGATCGAGCAAAAGGGACCCTTCAGCTCGAAGGATATTAATTGGCTTATATAGCAATCACCACACGCTTTACAACGGAAGGAAGGGCGGCTAATTTTACCCTAAATTGTTAATAATAGAGTACCCTAAATTGTTAATAATATATTTGTTCTCGAATAAACAATGCCATTTGTAATATGTTCATTTCTGGAAAATGGGAAATGTAACGAGAATTTTCAGAATCGCAATTATAAATCGTACTTAAATTTTAGACCCTGCGACCATCCTTTCGTTAAGAGGGTCCACAAATATGAAGATCAGAGACTTTCAGTTCTGTTGTTGGCTCTCGCTTACTAAGTTGGGGTAATAATATTATGATGGTTATCAATACTTTCTACTGTACTGTCGAATCGCAAGAATGAATTGGTTCGTTGTATTAATCGCAGTACAGTAATTGGGGGCTATAATGAGTTCATTATTGTTGGTATAGTGTTCCGCTTTACAACGGAAGGAGGGGTGCAATAGCTTCTGAGGGTAAGTTATAGACAGACTCTGCGCCATGCCACGAAGACACACTGATTAACCACTTAACTGTTTTATTTTATTTACTGTCTGATAAGATGACACCTTCTATTTTAGGAATATATTTTCTTATTTTGTTTCAAATGGAAATCCATTTAATGCATGACTTATCTATGTATTCGAAGTAATTTTCATATTGAATTATAATCATTAAGAATGGTTTATTTTTAGCTTACAGCTATAAAAATCCAATAAATCGATGCACTTACGGCATACTGGCAAAACTGTTAAGTGGTTAATCACAAATACTGAATGACCGGACCACCGCAACAGCAACACTGGCAGAAACTGTGATTGAGTCTTAATGGCTATTATTAGCCATGATACAACCCTTCTCTTAGGAAGAACGTCCCATCATCTATGGGGGGAGTCCAACCCACACTTATTATTGTACTCACCAAGGGTTGCGAGATCCAACCACCATACCGGAAGCATCTCATCCTCAATTACGAAGTGTTTCCCCATGGGGGATAGCTTCTGAGGTATAGACCTCTGAGAACCCGAGGGCAGAAGTTTAACCTAGCTCACATACGTCACAGACCCTTTTTACGGGGCGGACTTCCTTCATGCATCTCATTCATTCACCCCCAGATTGTAATTTAGATCTTGAACAGAAATGATCACATCTAACCCATTACTCTCCAGTGGAAAAAAAATCATTGTTATAGGCATGATTAGGATATTAGAGTGGTTATCAGAATAAGGTAAAATGCTGGTTCAATTTAGTTAATCACATTAGCGTCCCATTATAAAGCAACACTAGGGCTATTCTAGGATGGACCACGTAATTTTGATCCGTGGTCAGATGATAAGGAAGACTCTTGTGGTAAAATGCAGGAATAAATGCTTTGGAATGCATTCAAAGTTTAGTGTTCAAAATGATATTCTCCTTAAATATAAATAAGAAATCATTTATACCAGATAAATGTTTTTCATACATTATTGCAACTTCACACAGAACGGTTAAAGTTACGAAAAGTAGAATGAGAACCAAATGCCCACATAATTTGAAAGTTAAAATTAATGTACTGTTTTCATTGAATTCAAATGGGTTGAAAATGGGTTTAAGAATGCAGAAAAATTGAGCTTGTTACACTAATATATATGAATATATTTTAACAGTTAGGTGACCGAATAGAAAAAAAAAACTTTTGAAATTTTAACACCGTTTTATTGTATTTCGGATGCTTAATGATATATCCAGGCAATAAGCGGTAAGAATATACGAGTCTACATCTACCACGAGAGCAAAAGGCACCAACTTTTTCCCTTCAGTGATTTTACAATAAGATTTGGATAGGGATTTCTTTGATCCTTGTAGTCTTAGGAAAGGGAAAATAAGGTATCTTTAAAAGAATGTGGTAAACATTAAGGATTTTAATCCCTTTTCTCGAAGTGTGAGAAACTTCTGAAATCAGAAGTTTAACAGAGCGTGTGTTGAATTAATTATATTAAAAAAACAGGGTCGATAAACAAGTAATATAAAAAACAATTAAATCAATTCCTACTTTGGATATTAGGAAAAATTTATGAAGTTAGGAAAGATTCTTTTGTTAGTTACTTTTTATTAAATAATTACAATCGTTGTTATCGTGTTCTCATTTTCCACTCATTTTTTCTCAAGTTGTTCTCATTTTTCGCTTTACAACGAAAGAAGGTTTGCAGTAGCTCCTGTGGGCATGGATCCCTGAGTATCTATCGCCTTCGACTCAGTACCCCTAATGGTATAAAACTCGACATGGGTAACTTTGTGACCAGGTTCGAACTCGCAGCACAAGGGATGCGAATCCAACGACCTACCAACCAGGCTATCCCGACCTAACAATTACAACTACTATAAAGAACTACTACAAAGGCGAGAAAATTAGATTTCAATTAATTAATAAAAATGAATCAATACTTGAAAAAAACTGTATTAATATAAAATGTCATCGGCTACAAGTTTAAAACAATTTATTTGATTGGATGAATAAAAAGTATTTTATTAACGATTGAAAATTTGAACAAGATATACATATATATAAAGTGAGAAATAAATTAACAGTAGGAAATGTAAAAAACATCATTACATAATGTATTACATGTTTATAACATCTATAATTTCAATACACAACATTAAACCTATAGAATAATTTAAACGAATGATACTATAAATATTACTCTATTACAATATTAGTCACTTGAAAATATTTTTAATTAAATGCATTTGAAAAATAAAAACTTAGTCAAAGATATAATAAATAAAAATCAACCAGAGATATTTAAGATAGAATGGAAGCAGGTTCTAAAATTCAATTTTCTAATAAATTTCCGAGACAAATAAATAACTCATTTTGGTTTAAAAACTCTAAAGTAATTTATACAACTAAAAACGGCATTTCAGTATTGGAGACGAAGCAAAAAAAAAAAAAAAAGGAAAAATCAGAATCAGAATATACAAAAAGTATTAATTAGAATATACAAAAAGTATTGTTATAAGAAGAGTGGCTTTGTTAACTAAAGATAATAAATGAAACCGGGTGCCTTTGGCGCTCTTATTTTTCGCCAGAACTTTTTGATATATATATATATATAGGGAGAGTATGAGTTAATAGTAGGAACTGAATAAAATAACATTTCAGAATGAAGTTAATATGGGTTAAAGTAAAAATTAGGAAATTAATTAGCATTTCAATTAAATTGAGACATATTGATTACATGTAATCAAAGATAAAGGTACCGTAGTATGAAGGCATTTCATCATTTAGTTACCAATCGATTATAAATGGATTTTTAAAAACAAAATAATGAAACATTTTAAATATGTATATTCGCAAATGAAGCTTTAACATTACTATAAAATATAGAGACATTGGAATTATATAAAATATACAAATTGTTAATATATAAAATATTGAAACATTATTGTAACATATAGCAACATTATTATAACGCATAGAAACATTATTATAACGCATAGAAACATTATTATAACGCATAGAAACATTATTATAAACATTATAAGCAAATATTAATAAAACATAATAGCAAATGCAAAGATTTATTATTAATGGAGATCAATCCGACAAATAAGCTTAATTCCTGATCAACAGTTTTGACAGGCTGCAATGTATATTCATTAATTTTAACTGTATGTCAGCTTGAAGCGGATGTACTGTTAAATTTAAATCAATGGAATATTTGAAAATCCGGTTTGGTAAACATGTCTCGATTGAAAACCGTTCAATTTCTTCACAGCTTGAAATATACTTCTATCCCCCTCTTTTTGATTTAAAATTATTTATTATTCTATTCTTACTATTAATTCACACTCTCTCTTTATATCTTGTTCAAATTTTCAATCGTTAATAAAATACTTTTTATTCATCCAGTCATGTTCAAACACATTTTTTAAAACTTGTTGTGGATAACACTCGATGTTAATACAGTCTTTTCAAATACTAATTCATTAATTAAATTTAATTAATTTGTAATACTTTAAATAGAGATTTAGCAGTTTGTAACGAAAATTGAAATTATCAGGCTGTAACACAATTGGCAAAATGAGAGGATTTCAGTATTTTTCACGTGAAGGCGAAAATAACAATTTCAATTCTTGCGAAAATCGATAATTTTTTGATAAATTATTTATATTAATTGTAATTATTTAATAAAAATTACATAATTTTTTTTCTTTGCTGACCTAAGTAGGAATTGACTTACTTTTTTTTTTATTTTGCTGGTTTTACAAAGAATTTTGGATTCGCAGAGACCACAATCTTTAGAAAAGCCTTATATCCGTCTTAATTTTAATCCCAGAATTGTAATGTACAAAAACAAAAAAAGTTTTATTTTACAATTGATTTTTTAAAAGTAAGATAGGGGAACGTAGAAAAGTAATTTTTTTTTTGGTTTGAAAAATGAAATGAAAAAGGTAGAGTTCGCACGCACGCACGCACACGCACACACACACACACACACACACACACTCACTCACACACACACACACACACACACGCACGCACACACACCTATCAGATTTAAACAATCCACAAAGAAAATAATTAATCTTACTATATTTTCTTTTCTATTTTTGTACTAATTTCTTTGTTTCAAAGCAAACAGTTTTCTTTTCTATTTCGGTTTATAGGAAACATGCAACGTGCGTGTTACCCAATCGCTTTATGATAGAAATACACCTCGAAATACAAACTCTTAACTAATGTTTCAGCTATAAGATACCGGAATTTCGTCAACAAAAGAATGCCTGGAAAAAGATACCCGTTCTCTTTTTGCGTAACTTTCCTACAATAGAATTTGAAAAAGAGAAGAACAGATGAATATTCATTTTCTCATGAAATAAATCTTATTCTCTTTCGTAGCTAAACGTTGACTTGAAACAGAATGAATGTTTTCATACGTATAAATTGATCAGCAGTTGCAGGAAAATTTGTGGGTTTTTAATTATTTACATTTTTAATTTTGTCCCAAAATATTAAGAGATAATGATAATAAATAAAAATTAAAATGAAATCTGCTATGCATATTTCAATGTATCATGCCAGAACATCATTTCTTGAACGGCCAAGCACCATGTGCTCGTGCAGGTTAAATTATATTTTTATTCATTTTAATTGTTTCATCGAATGAGTCACTTTAGTATTGCAAACAATCATAAAAAAAACTTCATTGTTTGAAAAAATATCACATTTCCCATTTCTTTCATTTCATATAATCAAGTGCTCAAAATGACATTTTTTAGTTTTTATTTGCTGTAGTTATTAACTTTTTTAAAAAAATCAGAGCTTCTGTAAATGCGATGACAATGCGTTATTAAAAGCTGACTTTTTTGAGAAGCTCTTGCAGATAATAAAATTTCAATATTTCGCCTGCGGATTTGTATTAACGCTAAAAACCTCATCCCAAAAACAACATCATGTTCTGACATTATAAAAAATACGAAGTGATGAATAACTTTTTGTGATGAGTAACTGTTTTAAAAAACTATATAAAACAATTTTATCAGCAAAACAGAGCTGCAGAGTGTTAATTCATTCCACTTACTTTATCCTAATTGCTTGTAATTATCTTAAACATTAAAATTATTATTTAAATTGTTTTAACAAAAAATAATTTTTTAAATTTTTAAATATTAGTTAATTTTTTTTATTCTAATCATTATAAATTTAATTTTATTTTTTAAAAATTAATCTGATTAAATTTTTTTAAAAATTTTACGGTTGAATCCTCTCCCCATTAGGGATTATTTATAATAAAGATTTGAAAACATTAAAATAGCTCTTTGTCCTCCATAATACACTAGTGCATAGAATTTTAACTCATTCGAGAGTAAGAGAAAAACGAATTTCAATATATATTTTTACTAAAGTGAAAAATTCAAGTTAAATAAATTTATTAATTAAAATTTTATTTTAAATACTTTCATGCCTATAATTTTTAATGTTAATAATTATACGTGCTATTTAGAATTACAGTAAATATATCTAATAATTATAATTAATGTCTTCATGAAAATATGTTAATTTATATCATTAAAATAAAATTATGCTCGATTTTTCTGATTTATCCATGGAATCGCCTTTTGCATCTCAATGCAACATCAAAAATAAATATATTTGATTTTCTTAAAGTTGTACATCGACTAATGGGCATTGTCTTTATCTGGAAAATAAATATAAACGAATGAACCAAAATTTTTTTTTTAATAAATGCCTTTTTAAAATGTGCACTTACAACAAATGTTCTTAATTTTAATTTTCCAAACTTAAGAATTTTTAATATTTTAGCGGAATTATCACAATACATTAATCCTTTGAAACTTGAGTAAATAAAATTACAATTTGATACCATTTGATATCAGATATCTTATTTTTATTCTTATGAAAATGATAAAGACCCGCGAGATATTTAAACATTTTGAGATGATTTTTGTTCTTTAAATAAAGTGCCATTTTTACAACTAGACGTCTTTAGCGACCATATAAATAGAATTAATTTAGCAATGCCAATTAAATTTGATGACTACACGGTAAAGCATTGATTGAAAATATTATATTAATTTTTATTATTTTATTATTTTAATTATAGTTTAATTATTTAATTATTTTAATTATAGTTTAATTATTTAATTATTTTATTATTTTAATTTTTCAATATTAATATTATATTTTTATTATTTTTTTACTTTTTATAATATATTTTTAACATTTTAATTTTAATATTTTTAATTAAACTTTCTTACTTGTAGAGCCTTCTGATTGGGTAACTACCGATAAAGGGGCGAATTTAATTGGTCAATTTTTCAAATTGTTTCAAGTATTCTTTGTCTGAGAATGGAGGTATCTGCCAAAATCTTATTCTGTAATATCTTTAGAAACCAGAAAAGCAGGGATCAAGTGACAATTGATAAAATCTAAAGATCGTGAGTTTTCATAGGAATTAAAAACTAATGAAATCAAAACAGTAGTTAGTAGTGGGTGTGTTTCTTTGATTTTAATAATTACTTTAGCTACATCTTGTGCATATTTAGATATCAAAAATTCTGTAATTAGATGCCTTAATTCTTCCATAATATATCAGTTCAAGGAATTTTCAAATACGTTATAAAAAACTTCTCATTTAACTGTTCCATTTACATTTATATCAAATAAAATATTAATTTTTGAGAATGTGTCATCGTTTTGATTCTACAGAAGCTTTGAGATATTTATAAATGCAAAGTAAAGAACCAAGACACTAGAAAGTAAAAATATAAACATTATAATTCTTTATCGAATCATAGTGTCTGTTTCAAAATATATTGTTACAAGCGTGCGAGTGGCACGAAAATGCGTCAAAAATGGCGACGTTTGGCGAGGAGCCTCGCGCCAGTTTGATTGGTTTGGCAAAAGGAATAGTCTAGTAGCCGATGGATTGTGCGCGTTGTTTTGAGAATTTTCACGAGATTCGGTGCACGCGCTTCTTTGGCTATATAAGGACGAATGGCCAGAGTAAGCGAGTTAGTTGAGTTTCGAGAGTTTGATTTTAAACTGAGTGGAAAAAATTTATTCTTGTTTTCATTTCGGTGCTTGGGATTTGAACTGGGAGGTCGTGTACGTTCCAGCTCTGCTTTTCAACCACCACACTGTCTCAGCCAACCTTAGATGAAACTCCTATATCCGTCTCGTCCTTTTTAGGATTAGTTTTGGAAGGGTCGATGATGGAGCCAAATAAGAAAAGATGCGCAGCGCAAAACAATGAATCGATGAACATCGATGTGTCATGCGACACCGCTCAACATGCTACACAGCGTCCCTGTGAACACTGCGCTAAATATGCAATGCTAGTCACCTCTATCAAGGAACTGAATTATCAAGTTGAAATGTTTAATCATACCTACATAAAAGCAAGACAAGATTGCGGTCCTTCACACCACATCACCGAGATGCATGATGGACACAGGAAGAAGTTCGCCAAATCCTTAGAAGACGCCAGGGGTGAGTTGAATTCTCTTGGTGTTTGTCAGGACGTTAACTGTACTTTAAAAAATTCCCCCATCAGGCGCGCGAAAGTAATCAATTGAAATCCCCCTCTAAAAGGAAAGTCTCCAGAACTATCTCTAAAGAACCAGCTGTTAACCATATCCCCATTCAAAACCGATTTGCCGGTCTTACTATTGAAGAACCCGAGATAAATGCAGATAAATCAACTGATCCCAAAATACCCCCGATCATGTTAAAAGCAGTAGACAATCTCAAAGCAATACTTGAAATGATAAATAAAAGCTGTGGTGAAACCACTAATAAATTCAGTAATGAGTACGTAAAAATTTTTCCCCATACAATAGACCAACACAAAAAAATCCAATAATTCTGCAATGTTAATGAATTTGAGCACTATGTAATTACACCAAAGGACAAGCGACCACTAAAAGTCGTAATTAAGGGTCTCCCCCACCACTTTATTATTCAAGAAATAGAAAATAGTCTAACAGATAAAAATATTCCTGTGATAAAAATCTCTCAAATGACAAAGTTTAGAACGAAGGAGCCATTACCATTCTACCTGATTGAATTACCTAAAACTAAAGCTGCTGAGGAAATCTTTAACATCAAGCATATCTGCTACTTAAGTATTTCAGTCGAGCACTTTAAAGGTCGCCCTATGGTGACGCAATGCTTAAATGTAACAACTTCCAATAATTGCGGCTTTAAAGCGCGCTGTCTAAAATGTGGAAAAAACCATGAAACAAACGCCTGCACCCTTAAAGAAGTCATCGATAACCCTCAATGCATAAATTGCCTAGAATATGGGCACATCGTCTCCTATAGAGGTTGTCCGAAATTTCCCAAACTACCCTCAGCAGCACAAAACAGAAATAACTATTTCCTGAAATCACAATCCATTGTTAGGAAAAATATCTCATACGCGAGCCACTTCAGCAAAAACCATAGCCAAGAGTTGGCGCCACATGACGGCCACGGTCGCGATCAGGTTGAAACAGTAAACCCAACTGAACTAGCAAACGTTGTTGACGCAATGAGAGCGTTCAACCAGCTCGTTAGAGAATTTCCCAAACTATTCATTGAACTAAGTAAATTAAAAGATGCAAAAGATCCAGCGGAAAAATTTGCAATTTTCCTCAGTGCTTTTAGTGATCAGGCGCTCAAAAATAATACCTAAAATTTAATCGCCACAGCCTTCGTATTATTAACTGGAACGCAAATTGCATTAAAAATAAAATGTTTGATTTCCGTAATTTTGTAAATAAGTATAATCCCGTTATAATATTGTTGCAAGAAACCCACCTTAGACCACAAAGAAAAATCTTCCTGGCTAATTACTTTTCGTACGATAGTTATCGCATTAATCAGTCAGGAGGAGGAACCGCTATTTTAATCAAAAACGGTAGACCTCATAGCGAGGTCCCCCCACCCGTCCTACAACATGTAGAAGCTAGCGTGATTAAAATTAATATTAAAAATATGGAACCTCTAATCTTAACATCTGTGTATATCCCCCCAAGCAATGATAGTTCTAATTTTACTTTTGATCTTGAAATTCTAATGCAATTAGGCCCGGTTCAATTTTTTGCAGCAACTTCAACGCTCACCACGTTAGCTGCGGCTGTAAATGTAACAGTCCAAGAGGCAATTCCCTTTACCACTTCGCCCAACAGGCTGGTCTCGAAATTCTTGCACCTAACTCCCCCACTAGATTTGGTTCCCACTCCGCTAACACCCTAGATCTTACAATAGTAAATAACTTCCACTACCCCTATGACATTAAATCTATCCTTGAGCTTAACTCAGATCACAACCCCATCCTACTAAATTTTTACTTCAAATACTCGCTTCCAATAAACTCCTCTATATACAAGACTAACTGGAAAAATTTCAACTACCTTCTCAGCCAATCAGAAACTCCGCTTAGCCGAGAAAACTGCTCTACCAGCGAATTAGAAGCCTCCGTCAAGCATCTAGAAACTCAAATCCTCAAAGCCAAAATGGAAGCATCAGCTCCCAGTATGACCAACCAAAAACATATAGACCCCAAAATGAGAACCCTCATAAGAGATAGAAACATTGCCAGGAAGATTTTTCAGAATACTAGGGACCCAGTCTTCAAGAGACTCATGAATAGATTAAATAGAGAAATCACTAAAATAGGCACACAACTCGATAATAATGAATTCGTCAACAAAATCGTAAACACCAACGCAGAAGACGGATCCATTTGGAAATTAGTTAAATCGCACAAAAATAAACAACACAAGATTTCGCCCTTAAATGGCCAAACTAGTATTGCAATTAACGATAATGACAAAGCAAACTGCCTGGCGGAAAGCCTTGAGAATCAATTTAAACCTAATGACACTCATGATCCCACAACAGAGCACCTTGTAAATAACACAGTCAAAAGCTTTCAAGACTCCCTCCCCCCCCCCAATTTTAACGACTACTCCCCCACTAATTTTAACGAACTAAAAGATTATATTAAAAATCTAAATATTAAAAAAGCATCTGGAATAGACAATATTAGTAAACAGATGATTAAAAATTTACCTAATAATTATGTTAACTTTCTAACCAATATTATTAATAATATGCTTAAATTAGGATTCTTTCCAAGTTCCTGGAAAACTGCTGCAGTAATCCCAATCATTAAACCTGGTAAGGATCCAACTGATCACAGTAGCTATCGCCCCATCTCGCTTCTCCCCACTATCAGTAAAATCGCTGAACACGTAATATTAACTAGATTAAATCACCACCTTAATAAAAACAATATTTTAATCCCAGAACAGTTGGGTTTTCGTCATGCTCTCTCAACCACTCACCAACTGCTCAGGGTAACCGAATCCATTGAAGAAGGTTTTTCCAACAAACAATACACTGCAGCAGTTTTTCTCGATATCCAGAAAGCTTTTGACAGAGTTTGGCTCGAAGGCCTTATTTACAAATTAATAAATTACAATACACCCCCGCACCTAATCAAAATTTTAATTTCATAACTCAGCAACAGATCCTTCAGGATCAAACTGAACAATGTTTTTTCAGTTATCAAACCGATTCTAGCAGGTGTTCCTCAAGGATCTAAGCTGGGACCAGTTCTTTTTTCTATTTTTATAAATGACATACCGAAACAATTTAATACCCTACTATGCATGTATGCTGATGATACTGCAATACTAGCGCGCAATAAAAATCCAAATTACATTACAATAGCTCTGAATAGACATATTAAATCTCTTGAGGACTGGTTCACCAAATGGAAAATCGTAATTAATGCCTCAAAAACTGAAGCCATTTATTTTAGTAGATATAAAGCTAAGAAATTCCGCCCCCTTCAAATTAAAAATCAAACTATCCCGTGGTCTGAGGAATGTAAATATTTAGGAGTCATTTTAGACAGTAAATTAACTTGGAAGCCCCACTTTAATTATCTAATCAACAAGTTTCGAGACCTAACTCGTAAATTATCCCTTAATCTCTCGAGGCTCCAAAATGACTAGGAAAAATAAAATACTTATTTACACCGCCTATTTGCGTCCAGTAATTACATATGCTTGCCCAGTGCGGGGTTATGCGCCTAAATCAAACCTAATCTTAGTTGAAAGAGTGCAAACCAGATTTCTCCGAAACATCTGCAAAATGCAATGGTATATGCCAAGCAAAAACATGTACCTTGCATTAGATTATCCCCCACTGAAAAAATTTATTAAAAAACTGGCGGAAAATTTTTTTTGTTGACCTAGAAAAAAGTAAAAACGAAGCCATCCTAAATATCTCCAGATACACGCCGAACCTTAAAATCAGAAGACCCAGAAATATCTTACTTTAACTTTACTTCATTACCAAATTATTCTAATTTAATTTTTTTTCTTCTCATATCTAAAACTTAACTTCATGATGATAAAGTTCCCTCCTTCAGTACTAAGTCTAAAGTTCCCACAAGGTGCATAACTCCACGCTCACCACTCCTAAATAGCCAATCAAAACCCGTCCTGACTCTCGCCACCTCACTCACCCCTACTCTCTAACAGCTACTATAAAAGTTCCTCCAGCATTTTTCCAGTCCACTTCGAAGATGACCACGGCAGTAAATGATCGCAACGAGGAAGCACTACAGCCATGACCGGGGATAAGCCCCTGCCGGGGCTAGGTTCCCCAAGAAATCAACCACCGTAGTAAGCGAGTTAGTTGAGAGTTTGCACTGAAAAAAAGCATCTCACTGGACTGGAGGATTTGTGAGCTGTAAACGTTGTATTTTTGAGCTCGCTGCGATTTACTGTTGCTATGCTATACGATAGCTGTTTTGCAGTTTGTTTTATTGTGCGTAAGACTTGCATTTACGCTGTAAGTGACTTTTGACGGCTGGATTTTGTTTATTTGAAATTTTTACTTTATCAATTATCCTGTACATAACTGTAAATAGCTGTAAATAAGTTTGTTTGTGCTGGCCTTTAAATAAAGTCCATTCAATCCGAACCCGCTAAGCTAAAAACGTAACAATATCAATTCGATGCACGTATAGCGTAGGATAAATCAGTTAAGTGGTTAAACGAGTGGAATAAAATTTGGGTTTTTCATGTTCAAGACAGAAAAAATGTACTTATAATCTTCAATAACAAAATTCGCATAAAAATTGACATTCATGCCAACCTTAAAGCACACAAAAACCGTGGGAAACAGTTGCCCAGGATCATACATATCTAGATCTCCCAAATGAATAATTTATGAACCCCAAGTCGAGTTAATTGTCTTTCCATAAAGAAAATGATATGACCCGTAGGCAAGGAATAGTACACCGTGGGCGCGTTATGTCTGAAGATTTTGAATGCCGATATGAAGAGTCTGAGTGTTTAGCTCCCGTGTACAAGCTGTAATAAGTTGGTAACGCTCATTTCGGCGTTTCAATACGCATTATGGCTCGCGAAGATTACACACATTGGTTCGTTTTTTTGCAAATGTAATTGTTAGTAATCATAGGTCTAAACATTCATGTGTTTATTAATCTCATTTGACCTTTGAATTGAAGTCCAGGCGGTTCTTAATTGAGGAAGGGAATGTCTTAATGTATAAGAAAAAGAGTTAGTTGTTAATGTATACGCTTTATAGCCTATGATTCAAGATATAGCACATGTCGTTGACACAATTATTGAATATTTTCTTGTTTAACACTGGAACTACCAAACGGTCATTTTTATGGCTTTCAAATTAGATACTTAAAAATTTTGATGGAGCATAATTTATGTTTTTTCTAGAACTTTTGACGATTTTTAATGAAATATAGTAACAATTACATGTTCCTATTCAATTTCTACTCAATCATTTAAACCTTTCGCACTCCGATGGAGCCTCTGAGGCACCATTCAAGACTGTGCATCATTTTGACGTTTTATTTATTCATTTTTCATATTCAGGTGTTAAAAACGCCTACATAATGGTTAAGAGATGTAGATAATTTTTTAAAGAAATTCGACTTAAAAGAATTATGTATATTTATTTTTCATGGAAATAAATAAATCTTTGTATTAGGTGAATAATTTTGAATCTAATTATTTTTCGGTGTGCAAAGGGTTAACCTCCATTACAAGTATGGCTTATACCTATTTATACCAAGATCCGTCAAAATGGTGGCTTTTGTAATTTCAAAAGTTTATAATATTTTATAGATAATCTATTATACAATGGCGGACATCAATACGTATTTATATATAGCTACACATCTCTTTTAAACATTTTCAGGAAAAATTTGAATTAGATTTTTTGTATGAAATTATATTGATTGATACAAAGTGTTTGGAAGCTGTTATGATAGGATATATTTTATTTTGATTATGCTGTTGTTGCTATTAGTGGCACCTGCCATGGATAAGCTTCGATGGGGCATCAGCGATTTTTAAGCCGAAAGGAGCAGCTCTTGTTTTTGAAGTAGCGCCTACTAGGGCTAAGATGACGACTTAGCCACACACTCACCACATTTACTTGCACAGCCCCTTTTTATAGATATTCACACTCACACACCTTACTGATAAAATACAGAAAAACAACCATGCCTGAACTGGGACTCGAACCCGTGATACCCAGCTACCCCTATACCAGGGGGCCGACCCAATTAGGATTCAGTTTAGAGCAAAAATCTCTAATTGGATAACATAATTGCAATTACCAACTATTATTTTTGTTTATTTATCAATAATTAATGAATTATTATAATAAATGTTGTTTTTGTTAAATTATATTCTTTTATTTACTTAAATTAAGCAAAAGGTTACTATGAAAGCCTTGGTGTTTAAAAAGCGGCCAATTTCATGCGTGTGTTAAAATATATACAATATCTGTAGCTCTAGTGTTAACTTAGTCTTATTCTTCAATACAATTTTTGTTTCAACTGCTCTCAATTATTATAAACGTGCTCGTGCGAGTTAAATTATATTCTTATTCATTTTAATTGTTTCATTAAATGAGTCACTTTAGTATTGCAAACGATCCAAAAAAACTTTGTCCCGCATTGATTGTTTGAAAAAATATCCCATTTCCTATTTATTTCATTTCATATAATCGCGTGCTCAAAATGACATTTTTCTAGGTTTTATTTGCTACCGTCATTAATTTATTTTTTTAATCACAGGTTTTGTAAATGCAATGGCAATGCGTTATTAAAAGCTGATTTTTTTGAGATCCTAGTGCAGATAATAAACTTATCCCCCTACGGATGTTTGTTGACGCCAAAAATCTCATCCCCAAAACAACATCATTTTATGACATGATAATAAATTTCAAAGTATTTTGGAAATTTTTATTTAAAATCTACAAGATGGAAATATCAATATATTCCTCATCTTATTAATATTTTATCGCTTTTCTGCATTTTTGTTAAGCATTTGACATGTTTTTGGAATGCAAAGGAATTTTGCATTAAATCTTTTTCACCCCTTTATTGGATAAAATTTCGAAATTTTCTACAAATTTTCTAATTTTTTTATGAATTTTTCAAAAAAAAAACATTCGATAATAAAATATTATCGAGATCATACAAAATTATTTCATATAAGATTTTAGAAACTTTATTCAATAGATTAAAAGTCATTAATTTCTGATGCCATAGACAGGACGCCATCTGTCATGAATTGGAAATAAAAGGATTTCACAATCCTGTGATAATTTTAATATTGATTTCAAAATCAATAATAATTGTAATAATCAATTTATACGTATAATCTAAGAAGTAGAGTTGCCCTTTTTAGAGCATTTATGAAATTATATTTTTAAAACTTTATTTAACCCATCTTAATATTAATTGATTAAATTAACTATTCATAACTTAATGTTTATGAATCAAAATTTATTATGTAAATTAACGCATTATAAAACGATTAATAGATAGGCATAATACTGAACCTTTCGCATTTATTTTGCGATTAATAAGTAATGTATTATTTAAACTTTTACATTGAAAGATCTAACACTTATAGACTTACAAATTTTTTGATTTTTACAAATTTTGTGATTAAGTTAAAGTGGCAATTAATTTAAAAGACGATAATCACTTGAATGCATTTCAACAGGTTAGGTATGCATCCTTCAGAATAGTAATAAAGGCCCTCAAATGTATTACCACTTAATTAAAAATTGAAATAAACTCGCTTGTCAAGAGTTTAATCAATATAGTCACGTTCTATCAACGTTCTCATTGCTAAAAGAAAAATTAATTAACAAGCCTACAAACAGAATTCAGGGTAATTTTTTTCAGTCGCAAATATGAATATATAGTACTTTCACTAGGTGATTGGAACATATATGAAAAAATTCAATTATTGTATTTTTTAATGCAGTAAATACGTAAAAAATGCTATAATTTTAAATAGACTAACTGAAGGCATTAAAAGCACTCTTATTTAAAACTAAACTGATGATTGTGTCAATATTGAAAAAAAAGTATTGTAACTAGAGTTATATAGTCTATTTCAATTCTTCTAAAAGAATTTTAAATTTCATTTTTTAACAGTACATTTTACAAAACATATATATTTTTTAAACCTAAACTGTAACTGTTCAATGAAAATAATTTCGCTATATTTCTCATTTTCTTTACATACTTTTCTAATGAATTTTAATGCAATTAAGGGAAAATAATTTTTAGCAAATACAGATCCATTATTTTTATGAAAATAATTTACTTATTTAAAATTATACGAATGTAAATGAAATTATTTTTAAAAAAAGTAAAAAAAAAACTTTCTAAGTAATCTTAAAAATTCGAACTATTCGATTATTTTGAAATAGAAAAGTTTTCAAAATGATTTCAAAGTTTCAAAAATTTCAAAATCACCTAAACCACTTGAGATAGGACGGAATATGCATGAGTTGACTGCCATGCTGAATTTCTCTCGATGTAATTCATATGGTTTGGCCGGTCACCCTCACAACAGCCAACCTATTAAACAAGAAAATGCTTTTTTAAAAACAAAATTGAATTTTTTAAATAGCGATGGCATTTGTTTGCAGATAAGTGCTCGAAATATTTCAGATAAGAACAAAAAATATTTTGAGAAGACTATCTCATGTCCTTCAAGATCATTAAAATTCCATCGGTCTCAACAGTACATTATATTTCTTCAATTTATTAATAACATAATAACAAAAAAGCGTTTTCTTTTTGAAAAAATATCAACATTAATTTTTTTGTTAAAATAGCGATAACCTTTTTGTTGGCAGATAAGTATACGAAATATTTTATAATATTAAAATATTCATTAGTATATATAAATAAATATTATAATATTTATTTATCTTTTATGAATTATTCATACAAGATCAATAAATAATTTGAGAAAACAATCTCATATCATTGAAGATCATTAAAATTCCATCGGTCTCAACAGTACATTATATTTCTTCAATTTATTAATATCGTGATAAAAGAATCTACTAGCTGTAGGGGAACGGAAACCATTTTAACTTCATTGTGAGACAAATGGAAATAGTAGACTAGTTAAAGGAACAAAAATTTAATTGTTTTCTAATCTCCATATTTCACAAAACAAAACAAACGCGATCATGAAAAATTCACTTCACTTCACTCTCTTAAAGCACAACCTAATAATGACCTCTAATAAGAATCATGGGAAATATACCTAGATATTAATAAAGTAACGCCATTTGCTGCATCAAAAGAGAAGGTTGTGGAATTATGTAACCACTACGCAATTAGATTAAAGAATGGCCATTTTGGAAATCTAATCAATAGATTTCTTCATTTACGGTGAAAAATTATTGGATTAAATCAGATAGCCACGATAGTGTAAAATATGATAAAATTTCTTTGAATAACAAAGTAGTCCTTTTCTGACGAACTGGTTTAAAAGAACTAACTTTGGAATTGCCTAAAAATCTAAACAACATTGAAAATATTAAGTGGTCATATTAGCGGCGATGTCCATATTATACTTAGATATGTAATAAATAGTATTTTCAGCCATTGTAAATAGCAACGATAAGGCAAACACAAAGCAATACCTTTTCTACAGTTATTATTCTGTTTTTCATAAAATAATAAAATAAATGCATACAAAGTACTTATTCAGTTTTTATTTCTATGTAAAGAAAATAAAGCTACAGGGAAACTAAGTTACAATAAAAATCACGAGATAGATAATTCCTACAAATTCCATTAAAAATGAAATAGTATAAATGCTATCAAAATTCTGCAATCTTGAGAATATATCTATGAGTCACCAATATTAATAATTTTGTTTTAATCTTCATATGTTTTATAAAATTATTATTATATACTTAGAATCCGGCGTCATGGCATAGGGGTTCCCCGTAATCTGGGCGTGCCGGTTCGGGCATGGTTGTTCTTCTGTGTTCTATGTGTAAGGTGTGTGAATGTACATCCTGTAAAAAGGGGATGTGCAAGTGACTGTGTAGCTAAGTCGTCCCTTTGGCCCTAGTTGGCGCTACTTCAAAAACAAGAGACGCTCATTCGGCTTAAAATCGTTGACTCCTGTCAGTGTGCTTGTCCATGGCAAGTGTCATTAGACGCAACAACAATCATACTTATTAAAGACTACTCATATTTTATATTTAGTTACGTTGATAACATAAATGAATAATACGGTATTTTTTATTGCTGTAAAAATGCCTACAATTTTACATTCTAAAAAAATGTGTGTTTTCATATTAAAATCCCACTGGTATTTTCATTCTTATTTTTAATTATTCTTTTTTTAAGAATAAATAGTCTGTAAATTCGAACAGCAATGCTGTATAAAATTACTTTTGTCTCAAAATCTGACTTTTAATCATATATATTTAAAAAGAGTTGCTTCATCTTGTGTATTTAAAATAATGCAAGATTATCAACTGCAACCGTACTGGTAATGGGTCTCTATGGCAAACTTTCAACTACATGGAGTCCCGGAGGGGGAAATCAGCGTGCGAAATAAATTGGTCTGGGTTAACTATAAGGGAAATAAGATTATTCACTGATTCTAGTTAACTATAGTTGAAAACCCTTTTTTTTTATTTATCTGTAGTTGAGTTCAAATGTAGTGATATAATAAACAATGTATCTATCTTGGAAAATATATAATTATAAGAAAAATAATGTTTCCTAAATTGTAGAGCAAAATAGTTGTATTTCTCATGTTTATAGATATCTTTGCTAAAAAGTTGCTTTGTACACATTTTTTTTTAAATCTTTCGGCTGGGTTACTATGACAACGTTTTGTGTTGGATTTAGACATTTTGTGAATTTAAGCTACGAATTTTATGAGATCTCTCTGTTAGTTAACTTATCAATTTTATTTACCATTTAAAAACTAATCGTTAAATCATGAATTTAAAATAAAAAAATAAAGATTAAAATGAAATCTGCTACGCATATTTCACAGTATCATCTCAGAACATCATTTCTTGAACGGCCAAGCACCACGTGCTCGAGCGAGTTAAATTATATTTTTATTCATTTTAATAGTTTCATTGAACGAGTCACTTTAGTATCGCAAACGATCCAAAAAAAACTTTGTCCCGCATTGATTGTTAAAAAAATATCCCATTTCCTATAATCACGTGCACAAAATGACATTTTTCTAGATTTTATTTGCTGCAGTCATTAACTATTTTTTTAATCACAGCTTTTGTATATGCTATGTGAACACGTTATTAAAAGCTGATTTTTTTTAGATGCTCGCGCAGATAATTTTTTTATTTTCTTTTTCGCCTACGAAATTTTGTTGAGGCCAAAAACCTCACCCCAGAAACATCATGTTCTAACTTGATAAAGAAAAGAAGATAAAAATGAAATCAATATACAGGTTTTAAACAAAAAGTTTTCTGAAATGAAAAAGTAGACTTAACCGTCCCGTAAGGGGTAACAGTTATGGCTTGTTTATAAAAGTTGATGACAAAAATATTTTTAACTTTTTTCGATACAAAAATTTAATCCTTTTAATAATATTAATTTGATTTCCGCCGAATTTTCTTCTTATTTTTAAAAGATTTTAATTTAAATTTGATCGACTATTTGTAAAAATAGTTTAAATGGCACAATTGAAATCAAACACATTAATCAAAATATTAAATTGCATTTCTTGTCTAATAACACTGTAGTAAGATTTTCGCTTCGGTTTCTATTTATAACATACACGTACATAACATAAATTTTTAAGTTACAGTAATCAGATTCAGTTAAATTTGTGATTTTCAGTCTTACGAAACAGCAACTTAAAAAATGCATTTCAAAAATCATTAGTTTTGGCGAACAAAAAGACCGCCAAAGTCGCCAAGTTTCATTCAATATCTTTAGTTAATAAAGCCACTCTTCTTATAACAATACTTTTTTGTATATTCTGATTAATGCTTTTCTCTTATCTTTACATTATTCTAAATGATTTGTTATTTCTTTTTCAGGATATGAGAAAATAACGGTGCAGAATTTTAGTGACTGTTATGTAAGTAAAATTCATTTCGTTTTAAATTTCATTGTCTGGCTTTATTTTTCTTTCTTTGATACATATCTTTTAAATCACTCTTTGTTTTAGTCGGGGGGTTTTTTTCTTCGTCTCCAGTACTGAAATGCCGTTTTTAGTTGTATAAATTACGTTAGAATTTTTAAATCAAAATGAATTATTTATTTGTCTCGAAACTTATTAGCACCTGCAATTTTAGCACCTGCATTTATTCGGTCTTAAATATTTCTGGTTGATTTTTATTTATTATATCTTTGACTAAGTTTTTTCAAGTGCGGTTTATTTAAAATGTTTTCGTGTGCCTAATACTGTAAGAAAGTAATATAGTATTACACGTTTAAATTATTCTACATGGTTTAATGCCGTGAATTGAAATTATAGGATGTTATAAACATGCACTACATAAAGTAGTAATATGTTTTCATTTGAGAAATTTAAAATTTCAATTTTCTGATTAATTTTGAATAATTTCATTATTTACATATTGGCATAGAGGTAGCAAATATTCCCCGTGATCTGGGTGTCCCGAGTTCAAATCCCTGTTCGGGCATGGTTGTTCTTCTATGTTCTATCTGTAAGGTGTATGAATGTGCCTCCCTTGTAATAAGGGGCTGTGCAAGAGAATGTGAGGAGTGAATAGCAAAAGACGTACTCTTGGCCCTAGTTGGCGCTACTACAAAACAAGAGACGCTGATTAGGCTTAAATCGCTAACAACAGCATTAATACAGCATTATAAATAATTTTTTAATCAAATATCTATTTTTCTATCTCTGATACAATTTCGTCAAATTTTATGTCATTAGCTGTCATCTATCAATCATTATCATTCATATTTTCAATGAAATTACTAGTACAATACAATTGCATAATATGAATGAGTAAAAAGAAAAATAGCAAAAAACCCGACTGATTTCTTAGCTATTTGGGCTACTAGTCTGGGCTTATAAAACAAGGTAGAAAATAATTTTTATCTTTAGTTGGTTAACATTATTGTTCAGAAATTGTCGATAAACGTTGGAACTTTTATGAGCAATTGTTGTAACCTACAAATAATTAAAAACGCTTCTACGATGTTGGTTGAAATTTCAAGAAAAAGGCGTCAAGCTTACAGAAAACAAATAATATTTTTTTAAAAAAATTCAAATCAATTCTTTATAAGTTTAAAAACGAAAAATGTTACTTTAGTAACTTTTATTAAATAATTACTATTGTTGTAGCCATGTTCCGCTTTACAACGAAAGGAGGGGTGCAGTAGCTTCTGAAGATATGAATCCCTGAGCACCCGAAAGCAGAAGTCTGACTTCTAGCTTACACATGTCATAAACCCTTTTTACGCGGCGGACTTCATACATTCATCTCATTTCATTCATTCATCCACAGATCGCAATTTACATTTGGAACAGAGAACAACCACCTCTGACACAGTACCCCCAATGGTATTATTCCCGACATGTAGGACTTTATGATAAAGACAGGTTTAATGAGTGCCAGCATACACACACACTCAGAGAGTCTTTGGTCAGCGAGGTTTGAACTCGCAGCCTATGGGATGTGAATCCCAAGACTTACTAATCATGCTATCCCCGCCTAATACTAGAAAAATTTGATCAAAAAATTATACTAGCAATGACTTTCAAACTGCAATTGAGGAGCCAAAAGCAACCCAAAATGTGTGAATTTTTAATGCCTGTTGGGGTAACGCATTACAGATTAGAAATTTTTAATTTCCAATTACTCTGTTTTATTTTAATTCGAAAGTATTTCAAAATTAATCTGAAAAATAGATTAATTAACAATATTTCATTTTAAAAGCATCAAACATTATGAAAATAAACAGAATCGTTTGAAATAAACGGCCAAAAACATGTTAAGCCTAACCTCATTAGCGTGAGAAAAATCAAACTAAAATCGTTACTCATATGGCGGAGGGGAAATGAATATTTTTGACGAGAAAGCTAGTTTTTAATTAATTAATAAAAAACTAATGAATTAATATTTGAAAAAAAAACTTATTAACATCAAATGTCATCCACTTTAAGTTTTAAAAAATGGATTTGAACTTGAGTGGACGAATAAAAACTATTTTATTAAAGATTGAAAATTTGAACAAGATCTATACATATAGGGAGACTGTGAGATAATGGTAGGAATTGAAAAGTTCTCTTGTACAATACAATTTATCATATTTTTTTATTGTACTAAATAATGAAATCCTCAATTAAGTAAGTACAAATAAATTCTTCAAATAATTGCGCAAATTTACGCGCTGTCACTGAACACTGTCTTAAACCCATCTTTCAATGGCTTCAGATACATGAGCAATTTCGTACTTAGGATGAAACATGAGTTGAACTAAAGCAAATACAACAACGCCCATCTATCTAATGGAGCAAGATGTGGCATATTCTGACCACTATCCTCTGTTCCACGGACTTTGATAAACACTCACCCATTAGCCCGATTGTATTTTGGAGTTCGAGCGCATTCAAAAATCGCAAATTGGAAATACAATTCTATTATTCCATTTTGCTTCCTTTCCAAGTTTGCTTGTTTGATCATCTGATTGTATTTACAAGACCGCAGAACAAAAGCCAAAAGTGACCAGAGTCCCCAAAGAACCACTCGATTATTTATGGAGAGCCATTCATTAGGCGACATTAAATGCTAACCTCGGATTTGATAAGGAGCCAAAAGTGCGCCAAATGTTGTTCCTCACTGCGGGGTATTGGAATGAAATGAAAACATCGATTTGAAAAAAATAGTAAATGGATTGCTGTAAGTACGCGAGCAAAATGCTCTTTTGTTCCTGTATAATTACTTAAATAAGTGAAAAAAAGGAACATTAGAGAGTAGAAATGTTATATTTTTTCCCCATGTTTGCTTTCAGGCTGCTTGTATTGTTTTGATTTTCAAATGCATTAAGAATCGAAATGGACTGTTGTTGTTTTGCATTGAGGAACCATCTCCAAAATTTACATTTCGAAATATAGATAGCGAAGCCTTACACATATAAATCCTATTACTTCATATGCTCAATATTAACACTTTGGTGACCGCCAATTTTACACAGAAACTATGTCATGTCATCGGCTACTTTTTTGTAATTGAATATGAAAGTAAAACGTTCTAAAAAAACTCCGATGAATTTTGTTGAATTGGAACATCAAAAAGTTCTTCGCCGATACGTTCCGTCATGGTTGAAATTTTTGGAATTTTAATGAAATTCTAATAAAAATGTAAATGCTAGGAAAAGTAATTTTTCTGTTATAGAGCGGACAAGACTAAACACGATACGCCAAGTTTTGGCAATGTTCTATATCGCCCTCGGTGTTATAAATTGAAACAGATAATGCAAGTGCAATGTCGAGTTAACTCGTCACCGGTCAACAACGTTTGGACATGAAAAGACGAGTTAACTCGTCACTGGTACGTCAAATTACTAATTTTAACTATATTATTTATCTAGAAATTATTTATTTAAGAAGAAAGGATATAGAAAGAACGCTCATTCAAGCATTTAAATACGGATTCCTATTTCAAACCGCCTTATTTCTACCTCTTATGCCTTCAATTGTTGCACTTCTTTGGAATTTGAAAATCGTTGATCATTTAAAGATTTCCTTCACCCAAGGAAGCTGGTTAATGTGGTACCGAAACGCGATGTTTAGATTTGTAATTTACATTAAGGAAGGCCGGCTTTCTGGCACAGAGGAAGCGCGGCCTCCTCGTGTTCTAGGAGTCCTGGGTTCGAGTCCCGGTTTGGACACGGATGTTCTTCTGTGTGCTATCTGTGAGATGTGTGACTGTGCCCCCCTGTAAAAAGGGGCTGTGCAAGCAAATGTGGCGAGTGTGTAGCTAGGTGGTACTCTTGGCCCTAGTTGGCACTACTTCGGAAACAAGAGACGCTCCTTTCGGCTTAAATCAGCTCCTGTATCAGCGGGAAGCTTGTCCATAGGCAAGTGCCATAAGTAACAACAACAACAACAACATTAGAGAAGACCTATGAATCGGTACCTTATCTTAATGGAACATCTATGTTGGATATTCAAATCAAATACATATGTTACTGAGAAGTACTCGTATTGGTTCGGCTATTTTGTAACAAGGGTTCTTTTCCATTAGCCGGGCGTCAGCTACAAATCTCCAAATAATGTAGAATTCCACCAAATTTTTTTGTAGATTTTTCGTACAATTTTATTAATTAGGTACAGCTTTTTTCGTACAGCTTTATTAACCATTGATCAGGAAATAATAGCGTACGGTATATTTCCTGATCAATGGCGTTTGATTGTTTTTTTTGTTTAAACTGGTATAAATTTACAAGTTCAATAAGAAGAGCTGACACCAAGATGCTGTACATGCTGCAAATTGCTGAAATTTTAGTTAATTAAACAATTTATTTTTAAATCTACTTCATTTGCATTCTGCTGATCAATGTTGTTGTTGTTGTTGTTGCATGTCCCCATTGGCCGGTAGTGTTAGACCAGGTCCATGACTGGATGGGGAAAGATTGAAGCCTCTGTTTACCACAAGGGGTTAAAACGGGGGCACGCGTGGCCTGCATGATGATTCGCAGGTCGTTGGAACTAGGTTTTAGAGTGGGCAACAGGTGTCTCAAGGCAAAGGAGCTGGATTTTTACAGGGTCTATAGTGACCTTTATGCTAAAAAAATCCTTCTATCTTCTAAGAAAACTGTTATAAGACGGCAAAAGAATTATTCTTTAATGCATGTTTATCTAATAATAATAAATATAAATAGGTTCGCGCCTATGTGTTTGCGCTCTACAGGCCAACAGACTTCACTTTGACTTACAGCTACTACGATTTTCTCATAAATGCTTTAGAGTTTGGAAATATGACCTTAGGGGCGATTTTTGTTGTTGAAATTTTAACCCCTTAACCGGTTTGCCCGTATGCCGTACGTGCATCGATTAATCGAATATTGATAGTTGTAAACAAAAAATAAACCATTCATAACAATTATAATTCAAAAGGAAAATGACTTCGAATACGTAGATAAGCCAAGTATTACATGGATTTCCATTTGAATCAAAATAAGAAAATATTCCCAAAATAGAAGGTGTCATCTTATTAGATAGTAAGGAAAATAAACCGGTTAAGGGGTTAATCGACTAAGTTGAAATTTCGTTTTTTTTTCGCCAGAACTCCTGAAAGTATTAAGCAAAAATAATAACCCCTGAGTTTCAAAATTATCACACACACACACACACACACACACACACACACACACAC
>JAOUZG010008327.1:6217481-6245697 GCA_026289955.1 Argiope argentata | reverse complement strand
AGAGAGAGAGAGAGAGAGAGAGAGAGAGAGAGAGAGAGACAGAAAAAGGTATAAAGACCGATAGAGAAATCTCGTGATTATTTTAAACCGGTTTAAACTGGTTAATGACAAATTAATTAAGACAAATAATGACATAAAAATAATAATGCTCTCTCATGATAACTTGATATTTGTGATCGTAGGTTTCATTATTATTATTATTATTGTTAATTATTTTATTCATCTTAATTATTATTAATCTTTACTGGACACCATCTCTTTTTAGCTGAATTACGGGTTGTATTCATCTCTTGTATTCTTTGTTCGCCTACAATTATATGGTTGCTTAGTGATGAAATTCTAACTATGCTGTCTAGGCAACTGCCTACTGTCATTGCGAGGAGGTGACTGTTGGCAGAAAGATTTAAAACTGTTATCTGTATAATTGTCAACAAAAAATATATATAAATATTATAAATTATCAAATATTAGGGCTACAATATGTGTTTACACTGACTATAAAATCTTCATTCAGTTATTATGATATACAAAAATAGTAATTATTAAATTATTTGTATATATTTAATTAACAGCTTATATAATATAATTATTTTTAATTTTATTTTTTGATTGAGGTTTATTATATTCATTTGCCAAAAATCAATAATTTACTTACATTCTTATAAAATCAGCTAAATATTTTATTTTTCATGCATTCTGCTATCGTAGTTATTTTATTTCATGATATACATATTAAAAATGAATGATAAATTACACATTTTTTCAACGCTTCTAATAGAAAAATTAAATTGTTATTATTTAATTATAATTTATGATGAAATAATAAATTCAATTGATTAATTTAGTTTTATAGAGTAGTACTTATAACAAATTGCATTTAAAAGTAGTTGCACAGAAACAATTCTAATAATAAAACCTGCGCAGATTAAAAGCACAAAATGTCTAAATTCATCTCAGATTGTTGTCATAGCAACGCAGTAGAAAGATATTCGTTTAAATTTTGCATTCAAAGTAACTATTATGCAGTATAAATTTTAATATATCTTTCCCTCATGGTTAAACGTATTTCCAAATACATTGTTTATTATAACGCAATAAAAGATTTTTAAACTATATTTACTATAAACAACGAACAATCATATTTTCGTGATAGTTAACCGAGACCAATTTATTTCAGTTCCTGAATGTCCTCTACGGGATTTCTCGTAGTTTGAAAGTTTTCCCATAGAGGACCATTAGGAGTATAGTTGCAGTTGATGGGCCCCTATTACGTGCAATTCACTAGTTGAATGAACTCCTTGTATATATATGTGGATAGAATAAAATTGGATTTTGAAACAAAATGATTTATGGCGGTATTGTTACATTCATTCATATTTCAGATTATTATGCAAAGTTGAAAATGTATAAATCAAAAGCATCCTTTGAAAAAACAATATCTGTAGAATTTATTATTACAAAAAACTTAAAAGTAGCAAAATATCTAAAACGTTTTATTTTTTATTCAGTTTCATTGAATAATAGAGTCAAAGGTTTAATTTAGTTTAATTATATTAACATTCTGTTTTAACCCTTAATAACCTAGAGTTTCAATTTTGATACCGATCTTTTAAACCGAATGTTCACATTACTATTAGTTTTTTTATAGGTTGGCTGTACGTATTTTACTGTTGTATAATATTCTTTCCAACGAAATTAAAAACTTACCTCCTGCTTCTGTAAAAAGTGTAAAGTGTCGTTATGTGATAATAAAAACAATCAATGTTTCGCATTATTTCATGCATAGGTATATCTGATTTCTTTATGGCGTTAATGCCTGAAGTATCAAAATTGATACCTGTTTTTTTTTTCTAAATAAATATGTTAAATAAATATTGTGATTTTTAAAGCTTTTTTTCTCCTTCATCTAGACCCTCAAACAAACACAGTAATATTAAAAATAAATCACTTTCGTAAATCAGGCTACTAAGGGTTAAAGCAAAAATAGGACTAGTTTGGGTCAACCTTGTAATTTTGAGCCACGATTAGATCACGATAATAACACCTGAACTGACACTCCCTCTCCAAACTTCCACGTCACACCAGCGTCAGGAGGTTTGGCTCCAACGAATTTTTCGGGCAACATATGCTTTTATTATTAGAATTGTTGATGCATACCCAAATTTTTATCCAGTTAATTATGAAGCAAAGATTTAAAATAATACACAAAATAGGAATTCTTTCTTTACCCTTATAATGTTTTTGTCTGCATTTTCCCTGTATATGGGGGGACAGAAAAAGGTACTTACGTCTTAGACCGTCGATCTTTATCGCCAAATTTGTAGGCGTCGCCAATGAGTTTAGTTTCTACGAATAATAGAACCAAATGTTTAATTTAGTCGAGTTACATTAATGTCTCCTTTTAAAGCAACAAAAGGGCTAGTTTGGTACGACCTCGTAATTTTGTGCCACGGTTAGATCACGATGACAACACCCGAGCTGACGCCCTCTCTCCAAACTTCCACGTCAGACCAGCTTACACGATGTTCCTTCGGTGAAATCGGGTCTCGGATCTCAAACTCTACGCTTTCGAACTGAGACCTTTCCACCAGACCACTGAATCCCATTATTACAGAAAAATTAAAAGTAGCAAAATATCTGAACCCTTTTGTTTTTTATTCAGTTCCGTCGAATAATAGAGGTTTAGTTTAGTTATATTAACGTTCCGTTTCAAAGCAACGCTAAAGCCATTTTAGGACGCCCTCGTAATTTTGAACAACTGTTAAATCACGAGGATAACATCTCACCTAATGAACCAAATTTATAAATAAAAGCTTTTCTTACAAGTTTATTCATTTATACGCTGTGTTACATTATTTTTACATTATTCCATTATTCTCTTCTCAGACATATAGACGTGTTGCATGGTACATTTTTATTCCCTCTTTATATAATTCGTATAATAAGGAAACCTGTTTTACAAAACGAAAAGTAAAATATCAGGGCTTATGAAAGTGTTTTCAAAACCACATTTTCAAGGTTTTACTGACCTTATTCTTTACAACTTCGAAAAAAACCCCTCTCAACAACAACAACGTACATTGTTATATCTACACTCGTATATATGCACAATAATATCTTTCACGATGAATTGTGCATGAGATCATAGAAAACTACAGTCAAGGATTACAGGTCTTTTCATTGATATGCTATTTTACTTTAGTTCTTTGTATGATTTATATAAATGATGCTATATACTTCGAATGACAATAAAATCTGTTTCAAATAAAGAGAGTAAAAACATGATGGCTCACGAAAAAATACAAAAAAAGAAAAAAAAACCCACCTAACAACAACAAATGCTGTTATATCTACACTCGCATATATACACAAAAATATCTTTCACGACGACTTGTACATACGATCTTAAACTATCTTACCTATGAAACCTATCTTAGAAAACTACAGTCAAGGATCACGGGTCTTTTCATTGATATATTATTTTACATTAGTTTTTTGTATGATTTATATAAAAGATGCTACGTACTTCGAAATAATGAAATCTATTTTAAATAAAGAGAGTAAAAACATCATGTCTTACGAAAAAATACAAAAAACCCCACCCAACAACAACAAATACTGTTATATCTTCTTTTTGCATATATGCACAAAAATATCTTTTTTCTCATGATAGAAAACTTACATTTAAAATCTTTTCATTTGAATATTGTTTTATATTATTTCATTGTAAGACTTATAACCGCTATATTGTACATTTGCATTTCCTCTCTGTATTACATAACGAAAGTAAAAACATCAAAATTTATGAAAATACTTTTCAAAACCACTTTCTCAAAGCTTTACTGACATCATTTTTTACATCTACGAAAAAATACAAAACTTTTGCAAATATGAGCAAAAATAATTTTCTGAACAATATGCCCATGATATCTTAGAAAACTAGAGTGAATGATTACAAGTCTTTTAATTTATATGTAGTTTTACATTATTCCTTTTGAAAACTTATGTAAACGTGTGACATTGTACATTTGTATTTCCACTTTATATATGTACTTCGTATAACAACGAAACGCGCTTTATATAACGAAAGTAAAAACACTCTGGCTTACGAAAGCACTTTTCAAAACCATCCTTTCAAAGTTTTATTGACATATTTTACAACTACAAAAAGTTTACCCCCCCCCCAAAAAAAAGAACTTTGCATATATGCACAAAAATTCCTTTCGAAACGACTTGCACATGAGATTTAAGAAAACTATAGCCAAGCAATAATGCCACTCCACTTTTCCCAAACGATTCTTTCAAAACATTTCAAGAGATTCCATCGATTTTTAAGCGGGGTAAAATCTCACAGCCCCCACCGACTCCATCAGTAAACGCGTCATAAAACGACATCCCCCCCCCCCAGACTGCAGGGTCACATTTTTGCATTTTTCTAAAAATAAAACTCAGATCTTCAGCGATAAGATATTTTTACTCCGTAATTCTGTATTCCTCTTAAATTCATTGGAGATACGCAGAAAGAATACCTTGGATTCGAGCCAAGAAATACGCCCATAAATTCATAGGCAATAAATTTTGATAACAAATCAGATTTTTCCCTCTTTCTGCATTTTCCCATATTTGTACATTTTTCACAACATGACGGTCGGGATTATTCAATTAATTTTATTCCCTTTAAAGCGAAGCAGGGAATTTTTGGCTTGAAATAGAATTACTTTATTTCTTATTCGACTTTTAGAAAGAAAAAAAAAACCAGCATGGATTTTGAAAATATTCTGGCTTGCATTTGTTAAGATATATTTTATTTTTATTTCCTCCTATTCGATATATACCTAGTGATATAATGGTTAGAGAGGTTAACCAGTGGGGCTATTATCTCCAATAATTTGTCGTTATTGTAAATAGTATGGCCCTTATGAATTTAACTTGCGTGAAATAACAGACAGAATGCTATACACTTTTGGGTCTTCTTTGTCTCGATTGATTTGTTTCAAATTTTGCTATAAGTCTTCAATCCGAATGTTATTTTAATTTTCATTCAACTTGCTTTTTTAGAAATAATATTTACCTGTGCATGACCCGACAAATATGGAAGGGGTTTAGCAATTTTTTGCATTTACATTAAAATTAGACTAATACACATTTCAGAAACGTACATAATATACGTACAAAATACGCATATTTACACCCGGATTAATAGAAACTGGAAAAACAGACAATTCTTCCTTATATTTGGTGCTAATTTTCTTTACAGACCTAGAATTATTAAAAACTTTTTGCCAAATTTCATCTATCAAGCCTTTTGTTTATTTCTCAGACATGTTTATTTATAAAGACTACATTTATAATTTAATCCATCTAGTTAAAATCCGTTTTTAACTAATGTGCTTAGAGGAAAAATTAAATATATGTTTTTCTGACATAAGAAAAACAGTGGCTCTAAAATGGGGATTCATTAAAATAATTAAGTAGGAATTTTAACGTTTCTCAGTGTTATAATATTCATATTTTACATTGCCGGCTTCCTGGCACAGAGGTAGCACGTCTCCCTCGTGATCTGGGCATCCCAGTTCAGGCATGGTTGTTCTTCTATGTACTATCTATAAGGTGTGTAAGTATATACCCCTGTAAAAAAGGGCTGTGCAAGCGAATGTGATGAGTATATAGCTAAGTCGTACTCTTATCCCTGGTTGGCGCTAAATAAAACAAGAGACTCTCATTCGGCTTAAAATCGCTGACGGCCATCAGCGAGCTTGTCCATGGCAAGTGCCATTAGTAACAACAGCAACATATTTTATAGCTATTAAATTTTATTATTAAAGCAAACATAGTAATTTGGTTTTTAAATTATTCATTAATCAAACTGCATTCTGGCTTTTCGTGTAAAAATCTTAAAACAAATATTAACAAAAAATTAATAAAATTAACAAAAAATAATAAAATAGAGGAGATTTGATCCCTTTAATTAGAAAGAACATGGACAAATTCTGTTAAAAACGGTTTTTACGTTATGTTACTTTTGCTCCTGATTTTATAGTAATAATAACGTGTACACAAACGAAATTTTTAATCAGCGGAAGGTCAGTAAGTATCCAGAAAAATGAAGCAATGAAAAAGTATTGTTAAATATATATATAAAAAAAGCAAAAAAAAATTAAGAGTGTATCAAAATAAAATCAATTAAATGAAAAGCTTCTTGTTTGAATTTCAAGGAGATTTAAAGTTATTTTTGAGTGTTAATTTTCCTAAATAATGAAGCCGACTTTGAATTAAAAATTTGATTAAATTATATAAAAAAATCTTCCGTAATGAATACCTATAATCCAATGTATAATAGTGAGTCAAATATTGGTAGTGACTCAATATGGCTTTTGTCTGTGAATTTTTCGTCACACCTATTGCAGTAATTTGCAAATTATTTTGGTAAAGGTTACTTATAGTGTGCCCCTTGCCGCGCCAAGGATGCCAAGTCGCCAATAAAGATGGCGGACACTGTAAACAAACACTTTTAAGGGTTAGTGACGGTTACGACTTTTCGCAATATAATGATGATTTTTTTAATCGATAAGCATTGTATTTTTATTATTATTTTTTCAGGCCCGGTGCCTTCAACAGATGCCGGAGGCATCTGTTGAAGGCACCGGGCAGAATTTGTTAACTTAAAAAAACATCCTACGGCTTCGCTATGCCCGGGAGCGGGAAACTAGTAGCTTCGCTAGCACATTAAACATAAGGAATGTTCGGATAACATGAACAGTAAATAATAAATAATTGAGGAAGACAAAGATGCAAAAAGAATGGATTTAATAGGAAATTTTAAAGACATAATGTACAAACTTGAAGTATTTAATTTGTTGTAAAAAATATTCCAATCATCCTTCATCAGGTTCGAAATGACCACTGACCTGTCATCCATTCTTGAATAAACGCCGAAAAAATAACTAGCGAAGAAAACAAACGAAAGAGCTTTTAAAAGAATGACGAGAAATGCGAATTCTATTGTAGACGGTTTTTAAAGAAAGAAACCAGACGACTTCGTAAAAAAGTAAAGCAGACGATTTTGTGAAATCGCATACTGAGAATTAAAATGAGTAAAGGAATAAATATTTTATAATCGCATTAAAAATCTAATTGAAACTTTTTATTAACTATACAAAAAATCTGAATTATAATACAGATCAAAAATAAAATATTTAATTGATATTATTTTTTATTTAAGTTTTCAGAAAAGAGTTGAAGCTCATGTACAACTCAACCATTGTAGACAGAAGTAAACAAAACATCATTAGGGTTACTACAAGAGCTTTGTTTTGGGTTGCTATATTGGCGACAAACTCGGGGGCACACTAATGACCATTTTAACCATTATTTCTTACACATAATATGCGAACTAACGATCATCATCATGTTAAAAAACACATTTAGGCCCAATTAGATGAAGAAAAATCATATTAATTGATTCAAATTGCTAATATGTGGTTAGTTAAATATTATATCGGTAAATATATATCTTAAAAGTAATATTTAAATAAAATTTAATTTTTTAGTTTTTTTTGATACATTACAATTCTGAAATTAAAAATAAAACGATTATAAGGCATACCTTTCTTAAGATTCAGGTATTTGCGAATCCTAGAATTTTTTGTAAAGCAAGTAATATACAAAATTTAATTAATTCTTTCATAAGTCAACAACGAAAATTTTTATTTTAGTTACTTTGCATTAAATAATTAAGATAAATATAAATAATTTATCAAAAAATTTCGATTTTTGCAAGAATTGGACTCGCATTCTTCACCTTCAAGTGAAAAATACAGAAATCCTTGCATTTTACTAATTGAGCTACTATCTGTGGATTTCAATTTTCATTACTGACAGCTAAAACTCTATTTAAAGTATTAAAAAACAAATTTAATTTAATTAGTTAACTAATATTTGAAAAAATTGTTTTAACATCTAGTGTCATCCTCTATAAGTTTCAAAAAGTATATTTGAACTTGAGTGTGTGAATGAAAAGTATTTTATTAACGACTGAAAATATGTACAAGATATATAAATACGTATATGGAGAGTGTGAACTAATAGTAGGAATTGGAAAAATTAAACTTTTCGGGAAAAAGAAAAAGTTTATAGCCCCCCCCCTTGTTCTAGAAACTCAATGATATTGGAATTTCTGCGAATTCATGAATCCGTTACTCGTCAGGCTTCAATTAACATCGTTTGTTAACAAAAGAAAAATACATTTTTTTTACATAATATTGGCGTTTAAGAGGTAAAAATATCTCAATTTTCTAAATATTATAAGAGGAAGAAATATATATTTGCAATTCTATAAAAACGAATATCTTTGATTTTATTTCACACTTACTATCTACATGCGATTGAAAAATCGTTATATCGTTTTCTTTTCTTCTCTTTTCTTTTATTAAAATTAACTTTTAAATTCAAAAAGAATATTAAAAATAATCCACCTTTTATCAAATTAAAAATCCCCAATTATTATTAATATACTTGTAAACAAAGGAAACATCAATATTTTGAAATAATAACAGAAAAAAATCATTTGTTCAGCTAACTTTCAAAATAAAAAGAGAAAACTTATTAAAATATAGCTTTAAGATTTTTTACATCAGAGCATATCGCACATAGATTAATTAAAATAAATTTACTTTTACAATTATTTCTTGTGATCAAAACACGATACCATTAAATTCGCGGGATTTTTAAAATAAACTAGCGAAGAAAAGAAATAAATCACCCGAACTCAAAAGTTAACTTTTTGACACATTCCGCTTTCGATCGCGATTTAGAAAATTCGGGTAGTTAGCGCCATCTATCGGTAACAGATTGAGATGTAGAACGTAAATCCAGTTTCGGGTGAAAGCGAAGATAATTATTTCAAGGAAATTTTGCATCTCCTTTTCAGAATTAAACCGCCAAATTTTAATTTCCTTAAGGAAACAAAATGGAATAAAAGGAGATGAAATTAGAATGAAAATTTGATGCATTGAATGGACTTTAGTGTTTTCCACGTTCAAGAATTATTTTATTTTTGAAATAGTTATAGTTCTAAGAATTAACACAGATCATATTAACATGGTAAGTGTTAATTTAGTCGTTATTGTTTCAATTATGGTCAATATCTATTATTTAAAAACAATTTAAACAAAATTTAAAACTCTAGTCAGATATTGTGATAGGAGAAAAGTGATTTTCTAAGTTTAAATTGCCGAAAAACCCCTACAGGTCTTTACTCCGATTCCGATTGCAATAAACACATTTTAACAATAAAAAAATGTGCTCTATAAAGGAATTGTACTAAAATTTACGTAACAATTATGTACAAAATATTTATTAAACAATTATATTTATATTTTTCACTATATTTTACGATAATGAATACTTGAGATCATTATTAATTTTTTCACCAAATTCGGACTTTTGGAAAATCGGAAATCGGACTTATTTATTAAAAAAATCATATATATTTATTTCATCAAATTTAAAATATACTATATTTCATTTTTGTTTTACGAAGTTATCACAATATTTTTTGTTTCAGAATTGGCTGCCCGTTTTGATGGATTAACAAAAATTCTTGTAGTCAGAATGAGTAAAAAAATTTTTTTTAACTTAATAATAAAAGAGGAAAAGTGATTTGTTAGTTCTGTAAAAAAAAACCTTAATCGAAAATTTTCGGCATGTGAATATTTGTATCGCTGCAGATTTCAAATCTATCCTTATCAACGAGAAAAACATTCTGCAATATTTCAGAAATTATCTTTGGCAACATAAAATCGGGTTTCTTAAATGAACGCATTTACACCTACACTTAATTCAACGCTTCTCTAATGAATAGAATTGTAAAATATAATTAAAAATGCACTGGATAGGGTTTCATGTGCCACCCAAAATTCCCTTCGATCATAGAACACAAGATGTAAAAGAATTTAAGAACTAGACATCAAACGAAAAGTTTAATTGAATGCTAAAAATAAGAATAATAATGATTTAACTTTAGAAATTGGGTACAGTATTTTTCAAAATGCTCATTTCAAAACAATGGTTTTTACAAAATCTTAAAATTTAAAAAGTATCGTATTAATTACATCAATTTCATGTCTATAGAATTCAAACCTTATTTTTTAAAATTAATTATTATATTTAGTCTGAAACACAGCATGTAAAATTGCTTTTAATGCTGTGATTAAATTTAGCCTTTGTAAAAATTAAGATAAAAAAATTACTTTCTTTGGACATTTGAACTCCAAAAAAAGAATTTTCCCCATTTCATTTTATTGTATATAGACTTTTTAATTTGTATTGGGACTAACCAGTAGCAGATTTACTCAATTAAATATCTCAAATACAGTTCTCAACAGTAAAATAGATGGCAATACCTAATTAGACACACATCCCATAGTGCACTGTGATTGCAATCAAAATGAAATGCTGTTCTGTTAAGATATGCGCTCGTTAATGTCTTTTGATTTGTGTTTATTTTGTGGGAAATGTGATCATTAAAAAATGTTCTCGAAAACATGGATTCTGCTGCTTCCACTGCACGGATTATAATAATTTTTATTCCACCACACACACAAAAAAAAATGAAATTTAAACAAAACTATATGTCATTTTCTCAACCTAAAAAGCCAATAATTTGAGCGAGCATGTTGGTCGACATAGGTGGGGAGTTTTAAGTTTATTTTTATACATGAATAAATACAATGATTAAAGATTATTGTAATGCTTAGTTACCATGTCAAAACATGATGTTGTTTTTGGAATGAAGTTTTTGGCGTCAAAAAAATCCATAGGTGAAAAATCCTTAAGTTTTTGGATCCAAGATTTGACACATTTCGCAATTTCAATGTATGTAAAGATCTGACACTAAAGTTACTTTATAGAGTTCATTGCATTTATGTATACATCCATCTCACATATTGACAAAACAATTTGATAAATGCTTTTTTTGTTTGTTTGTTATCATGTCAGAACATGATGATATTTTGGGGACGAGGTTTTCAAATCAACAAAACTCCGTAGGCGAAAAACAAAAATTTTATTATCTGCACGAACATCTCAAAAAATCTATTTTCAATAACGTGTCGCCATTGTCTTTATAAAAGCTCTGATTTAAAAAAAAAAATTAATGACTACCGCAAATAAAACTTAGAAAAAAGTCATTTTGAGCACCTTATTATATGAAATGAAATAAATAAGAAATGTGATACATTTTTTTAATTAATAAACGTGAAACAAAAGTTTTTTTAATCATTTGTAATACTAAAATGACTCATTCAATGAAACGATTAAAATGAATAAAAATATAATTTAACTCGCACGAGCACGTGGTGCTTATCCGTTGAAGAAATGATGTTCTGACATGATGCATTGAAATACGCATAGCAGATTTCATTTTAATCTTTGTTTTTTATACTTCCAGGTATTTAATGCGCCTGTGATGGAGAAACCTGAAACCAGAGATTGTCTCTACGGAACATCGTGGTTTCAAACAGATGAAGACTTCAATGACAACCTAGGCTTGTGCGTCTACTACTACATAAGAAAAAAAAATCAGGATGTAGAGCGAGAGCCACGGCTCTCTCTGCGCATGCGTCGGTTCCAGAAACAGCGATTTTAGTACTAGTACACACCAGTACAAACCAAGCAAACGAATTCCCCCCTCTTCAAGAGCCACAAATGGCGACTCAACAGCCGCTTGGATGCACAAACAAAAAATAAAAAGAAAAAAATAATAAATAACGTGAAAAAAATGGTGTTTAAAGTTTTAATAACCACTCAAAAAATAATACCGTTTTGTTGTACGAGTTTTTTCGTGTTCTAAATGTTTTTTCTTCAAGTAGAATTCGCAGAGATAAAAACAAAAGTGGAGATTAGCCGTGTATGTAAAAAGAAATAGAACAGATTGGTTATGAGTGAAATTAAATTCTTCTGAAATAGAATGGAACGGTAAAATGAAAGTTTTTTTTAAAAAAATGAATCACACAAAATTTTATCAATTAACGAATAGCTGCATGTATATGAATGTCCTTTTTCATAAAAAAAAAATTGAGTTATACAGTAAGATTTCACTTATCCATGATACTTTATGCCAGATTCTGTTTTCTTTATCACATTAACAAATAACTTAAGACCTCTCTGACATTTTACTCTTTTGATAACGAAAATGATATGCTTAAAATCCACAGAAATCAGCCATACCACCGTTAAATGGTTAATTTATTAATTTATTCGCAATAATATCTTCTCAACCATAAATAAAAAGGAGTGGTACGAGGTTAAATTTTTTCCACTTTCTAACAGATATTTATCTCATTAGATTTTTTTTTTGCTGTTTTCAGTGTTATATAAATCTCGACATTATCTGTTTGTCTATGCTTTGACATAAAACGATTCGAAAAAAATATTAATACAAATATTTAAATCTTTTGTTCGATAGAAAATTAATACTTGAAGTTTAATTCAATAATTTTGTTATTAAAAGAATATTCTTAAGCAAATGCAACCTCCCCCTCAAATTTTTTTAGATGCAAATATCGTGTAAACAGAACGTAACGCTCTGTACAACAGATTGTAGGACAGGAATTTATCAAATTTTGCACGTTTTTATTTGGGGAAAGTGTTATATTTGGAAGAGTTTTAAAAAATTCAAAAAACTAAAATCAAACAAATATTATAAAATTTCTATTTCAGTAACTTTAGTAACTTCATAGCTCATTGCAGAGAAAATATTACATCGGCAATTTGGAAATTTAAAAATAAAGCTTTTATATGATATAATTCTTTTGTTTTTTCAAGAAATTTTTATTCTGTAACTTTAATATACATTTCAAAATTAATTTTATGTTTTTTTTTTATTTTTGATATGAAATTCAAACAATTTTGAGTCTCTAAATCTTCCAGATATCTCGTTAGCGTATTCTAGCGGGAAATTTGCTGCAAATAATTTTATTCTTTTATTATTAGATAATAATTCGATAATTTTAATCTTTATCTCATTTCATCCACTTTCAAAAGACCCCTTTAAAAAAAATCTTCTGCGTTAAGTGAGTTCTTACTGTATAATTGGCTTGCTTTTAACTGGACATTAAAAAAAATCTAGAAGCAATTTTGGAACCCTTCAAACGTCAATATTTAAAAATGAAGATTTTATCGAAATTTTTAATATAAATATTTATTTTAAATCCCTTTTTTTTGTTTTCTTTTTGAGATGCTAAGAGGACAAAAATAGGCATAAATTAAGATTTTTTTCTTCTAGAGAAAAGCAATTACATAAATTTCAAATTTTTCAGGGGTTTTTTATTGTTGGTCTAATTTTTTTGTGCCATTTTATATACATAAAAATTCAAATGATTTTATTTCACGATCGCCCCAAAATAAAAAGAAAACATAATTTACAGTAAATCAATGAAACAAACATCAAAACATTAAATTCTATTAAATAATTACCTTGTTATGATCATTCTATTAAGTAATAATATTATATTATTAAAATTCGTTTCACAAATATAATATGAGATATGATTTTTTAACGTTTGTTTTTAACTTCGTAATATTCTAATGGGTATTTCAATTTTCACAACCTCCCCAATATATTCATTCTATAAAAAACATTAAATACAAGTTAATTAATAAAAAAGAAATTCCACCCCTGTAAAAGATTTGTTCTAACTTTTTAAGACCCCTATCTTTTATTTTTGCAATATATTTGAAAATGAAATGAGCATCAAAAATCAACATGATAAAAAAATACGCAATTCTTCACATAACATTTTTAACCCTTCGCACTCCGAAAAATAATTAGATGCAAAATTATTCACCAAATACAAAGATTTATTTATTTGTATGAAAAATAAATATATACAATTCTTTTAAGTCGAATTTCTTTGAAGAATTAATCTACAGCTCTTAACCATTAACAATTAAATTTGAAAAATGAATAAATAAAACATCAAAATGATGCACCATCTTGAATGGTGCCTCAGAGGCACCATCGAAATGTAAAGTGTTAAAAATAATAAATAAATTAAATGAATCAAAATATCAAATTTATTGGAAAATATTTCTGAAGAAAGCCAGTTTTTTAAAAAAAATATTTTGAGACTTAATTATTTTTTACTACTGTATTTCAGTTAGTGAACTAAAATAAGAATTTTCCTTATTTTCAATTCTTAATTATTCCCAATTTATAATTATTATGGAAACTAGCAGTTAATTTTTTTTATTAAATTTGCCACCAGATGGCGCCTTTTTTAACGAATCAAAATTTGATGAAAGAAAAAAGTGCTTTTATTTTCTAATGAAGTTTTAAATCCTTATTAGAAACAAAGAACATAAAATAATCACCAAGTTAGAAGACATCAGGAAATGAAGAAAAAAAAAACCCAATTACAGAATTCCTTTTTTTAAAAATATCAATAAGACCAAACAAAAGTGCGTAAGTATCTAAAATATTTCAGAAGATTCGTCCATAATATCAGTATTTGACAGAAAATTAAAAGTCTCGTAAAGCTATTTGTACACAAAGCCTTGCTAAGGACTGATTGAGATTATTTATGTGAACTTTCCAGTTTAGCGGCACAATTTCGAAGTTCTATTTATTTTAGGCTTTCTTTGCTAAAATGAGAATATTCGTTAGCGACCAATAGAATCTTATTTAGAGAATACGAATCTTCTTAAAATGTTTTTTCTTAAAACTACGCTTCCTATTTAGACATAAAACAGTGTTTTAAAACTTAGAACACCTAAAAAAAAAACTCGAATTGTAGAATCATTGTGCAGATTGTCCTTCGAAGTGTTGGCTATACCTCTATACCCCATTTACCGACCTAAATTACGTCGATCACCAAAGGCATAGAATAAAAGGCATCCATGAGACTCATTTCGTTCAGTATATCAGTGGAACATTCTAATGAATGCATAGTAATTCCATTGTTCAAGTTCATCATTGATGTTTTATGAAGATAGTATGAGTAATATACATCATTAATATTAATGCTTGAATGTAACATCATAATTGTATGATTATGCTACGATGATATCCTATAATTCATACGCTACGATGATATACTGTATGAGTAAACAATCATTCAATTAAATTCATTATGATTTTATTTTTATATTCATCATTTTTATTTACTGAATAGTGAATGATCATTACCTGTAAATGATGACGTGTAATGCTCATGCAATGTCTACGTAAATTCATTATGATTTTATTTTTCTATTCATCATTTATATTTACTGAATAGTGAATGATCGTTACCTGTTAATAATGACGTGTAATGTTCATGCACTGTCTACTTAAATTCATTATGATTTTATTTTTATATTCATCATTTATATTTACTGAATACTGAAAAATCATTACCTATTAATGATGACGTGTAATGACCTTGAAATGTCTACATGATAAAGTTGTTTGAGTTGCCATACCATAATTATTTGATTACCTGTCGTTTATGATATACTGTATTGCTTCTATACAACATTACAGGGAGACAAACTATCAGTTGACTGTATAGTTCACTTTCATCATTGATGCTGTATGAGTAATTAAACGATTATTGCAAGGGCATTGCACATCATAATTGATATATAATTTTGTTAAAATGTTGTTGCTTGAATGTAAAAGCATAAATGAATAAATATGCATTATTAAATCAATAATGCAATCATAGTCAAACTTCTATATATCGAACTTCTATATAATAAAAATCTCAATTTGCCTACTTTTTTTGCTAATAATTTGGGTTTAATTAGAAAAGAAGGTTCTGTATATAGAATGCAGTTTATATTTTTATTAATTTTTTGTTTCATAAGAAGATATAAATAATTAAGGAAATTAATAATAACTAAATACCAAAAATAATAATTTTTATCAGAGGATTTATACATGTGAACAGAGTTTAAACAAGGATATTTAGTTTCTCAATCAAGGCATATTGTATGTTAGGCTTAGTCAAAATTGTTTAACATAATATGAATAATAATAATGATGAAAATAATAAAATAAATAATTCAAAATTCATTAAGAAAACCATGATAGTATTCGCTATTCCAAGCATAATGAATTCCTTTCAACGGTATTCAAATAAATCTAATTTCCATAAAAAGAAACATTTTAACATTTTACCAGACTATTATATATATTTTATTTTAAAATTTTACCAATATTTAAAACGAAATTTAGCAGAGCATTGTTTAAAAACAATAACATTTAGGCTTAATTTTTATGAACAAACATACTATTTAGTACGATATGAGCAAATTTGGAGATGAAATATACATTTCTCAAGTTTTTGAAAATAAAATTCTTTATACTTTATTTTGATTTATCGAAAATTCTCTGCATCGAATTTTTTTAAGAATGTTCAAGAATTTAGACTGTATTAGAATAAGCGTTTAAACCAAATCTATGAATAAAAATTATATGCGAAATTTCCAATTTTCAGCATAAAAGTTATTTAGCTTTATCATAAATGTTAAAAGCACTTTGGCAAACATTTAATCGATATGTTATTTTTGAGAGCATTCCATGCAAGGCCAAATTGTATATTTCGTTTTTTATTAAGTATGTATAGAATAATTTGACAATTTTAATAATTTTGATTAATATTTTCAGATTAATTACTTTTAATCTGCATATTTTGCATTGTTACGTATTATACTCTTGAACCAACACAGATTCAGTTTATTTTTCAGGATATTTTAAACTAAATATTCAAAATTTTATTTTAATAACAGCAAAAGAATAAATATATTTAAAAGCATTTAAGTAAATGATAGATATTTAATTTTTCATTACATCTAAATAAGGCTTACTGGTCATTACTGATTTTATGCATGTTGATTAAAAAGCCACTTGACTAACTGACTATTTCAGTTAAACGTCTTTTATGCCAAGTATTATGTCCTTAACAGATGAACAACAAAAATGATTGAATTATGTATGATACATTATTTGAATTATAAATTATAATGTATCATTAATTATGATGAACAACTCATTTATATATTCTAAGAATTCAACAATGCATGATAATATATAAAAAAATTGAAAATTTATTGAATTTATTTGAATATTTTTTATTTAAATTCATTATTTAATGCATTTAATTTTATAAGCCTGTTTTAATAGAATTAGTTCTGTATATCTCAGATGGCATCATTATTTTTTAAATGCTCAGAAGAAATTTTCCAACATCAATAGAATTCATTAATTTTCAAAACCATTGGAATTATTGTAACACAGTAAATGATTATTTAATGTGTTACAGTAATTCCATTGAAAATGGAACAAAGTGAGATGGTTTTTTTAAGGATAAATATAATAGGAATTACTGTAACGGATGTTTTTAAGACGGAATATTTTTAATTCATGACCAAAAGCTTTAATATCAGAAGATCTCATCATCAATGATGATATTTCAGTTTCATGTAGATATATTATATCTCACAGTCTTATATCATTTACTTTATCACTTGTAGGCTTCATTACGATAATATATCAGTTTAATGGAATTCTACACAAATGATCGAATTTCATAAGCAGAATCAATAATGGAATTAATCAAAGACAACATTATGATAATAATAAAAATTTTATTTTTAGTGCTAATTTTTGCTTGATTCATTTCAAGGTAAATAATTTTATAAATTATCAGTCAACCTTAAAATGTTTTGATATTGTAAATGTTTCTGAAATGAGTCATCAAGATGGAATGATCGAATACTTAGCAAAGATAATGGAATTCTCAGAATTCATCATTATGATGCCATTTTGAACTAATGATGCCATTAATCATTAAAACATATAAATGTCATCATCAGCTTTAATTGTTTGTATTTTAATTTTATTATCATGATTGTAGGATCGATAAGCAACAAAAATATCAGTTGCAATATGTTAATGCTTAAAAATGATGATATAATTCTCATGAATTAATTATTTTGTTTAGTTGAATAATCATGATGGTAAAATCATTAAATATCATTAATAGAATGTATTCTCATGATGTAATAATATTCTTACAATAGCAATGAAATTGACAGAAAATGAATTCATGATTTCATCTTTAACCAACTTTATGTTTTTAAAATACACTGCAAAAATTGTTTGTTGTTTTCTTGAACCTTTATGAAAATGAATTTAACTTTTAAATGAAATGACCGAATAGATAGAATTGTAGTTGTTCGCATATGATGACATAATCTGCCTGAATCAATGATGTTATTTGGATTAGTGAATCATCGTGCCAGCAATATCATTAAATATCAATGATGACACATTATAAGGCATCAAATATATTTTATTCTGATAGCACGAACATTTTGCATTAGAGGTTATGTGAATTGCTTACATCAGTGATGACATGAATCATTAGCATAAATGATGTCATAATCATCCTGAGTGAATTATGTTGTTTGGATGAATCATTATGAAAGTAAAATAATTGAATATCAATGATGGCAAGAGCAGTTTGCACCAGTGGTGATGTGAATTACTTAGATAAGTGATGACATGATCATTTGAATCAGTGATGACATGGATCATTAGCATAAATGATGTCATAATCATCCTGAGTCAATCATGTTGTTTGGATGAATCATCATGGAAGTAAGATCATTAAATATCAATGATAGCAAGAGCGTTTTGCATCAGTGGTGACTTGAATCACTTATATCGGTGATGGCATGAATCATTAGCATAAATGGCAAAAAAATATGAATTTGCTTCATGAGTGGTGACATTGATAATTCTTTGTTTAGTAGTTTAGACTACTGCCCCCTTCAAATATAACAAATTAAATAGAATTTTTCGGTGGTTTTTGTGATCAACGCTTGGAACTAGTCAAAGACAAAGAGTGAAGTTCTACGACTTAAGTTATTTTGTGTAGGTTTCAGAAAAAATTTCTGGTAAAAAGCCTTCATTGAACTGTACATATTATTTGTATATATTTGTAAATAAGTGAACATGCCTATGTTCTTCACAGAAAATATATATGCTAAGGATATAGTTCACAGTTTCAACGGTGTTATACATAATTATCTTGATGTTTAGAATGATGAAAGGGACCATCAAAGCAGTCACCATCAATCGTTGTTAGCAGTTATCGTTACAATAATAATAATAATAATAATAATAAATTAGTTTTGCCGAAATGGAAAACAACAACAACAACAACAAATATGTTAGCACTTAACGACATTTTTTGCACTGCTTATTGAAATGATTGTATACATCTGATGTTGTTAAATTGTTACGTCCAGCTTTTAATAAAGTTATTGCTGAATTTTGTTGTTTCTTTGAAAAATAAACTCACCATGTTCTTCATATTGTAAGTCGACGAATATTTGAGTAGAAATAAGATTCTTACACCCATCAGCTGATGAAAAAGCGTATATTTTCCCTAAAAAGGACAAAATTCATGTAGTTTTAATTACTTACATAGTCAAATACATGTTTTATCACATATTTATATGCATAACCAAACATTTCACAACAAAATATGAAGAATAAAAAATTGATTAAATTATAACACAACTATTTTTAAACTTCATGAAGTAAGGGAAAAAATCAATTTCCTCCCCTAGTAGCACACACATATTGCACAATATTGATCGATATTTGCAATATTGTTTAATATTGTGGAATATTTATTTATATCATATAATATCGAATAATATTGTTCAATATTATGCTACAAGATGTGCTACCTAGGCCCTAGTAGCACACAAATATTGCACAATATTTATCGATATTCGCAATATTGTTTAATATTGTGGAATATTGTTTTATATCATATAATATCACATAATACTGTTAAATATTATGCTATAGGATGTGCTACCTGGGCCCTAGTTGAACACAAATATTGTACAATATTGATCGATAATCGCATTGTTGTTTAATAATGTGGAATACTGTTTAATATCATATAATATCACACAATATTGTATAATATTATGCTACAGGATGTACTTACTACCTGGGGCCATAAATTCCCATTTTACAGGATTTGATAATTTAATCCAATGGCCATTACATCTATTTCAACAAGGATATTAACTTTAAACGCTTATAATCCTCTCATAAAGCATTCTGTATTAACCCTTCAAGCGGCTGGAACGTAGAAAGTCGCTCCAGGGTGTCTCTTGAAAACCGGCAGGAACGTAGAAATCCTCTCCAACGAGTCGCTTTAAAACCGCCAGGAACGTAGAAAGTCTCCATCCGCAAATATCTCTTAACACGGCTTCCCCGTAGAAAGTCGCCATTGCTTTCCCCCCGTAAGTGTAATAAACGAGGTGGGAGATCGGCTTGTTAGAGCTCATTTTCTGGTTTCCGCTGGCTGTTAGAATGCGGGTGGTCCCTCCAATTAGGGGAATAGGAAATCCCCCCTGAGAATAGGACATCACTTTCTTGTAAGAATTCGCGATAACAGGACCGATTGGTGATATGAGCTGTATACTTCATTCTTTCTTTCAATATTTCATTTCGAATCCAAAAAAAAAAAAAAAAACTTTTATACTTATTACAGATAGGGAAACTCTCATATTTACATGCCATAATTATGTATAATAGTTTATTAAAAAAAAGCGAGTTTTCAAAAGCGGGTTTGAATTTTCTGTATTTGTCTAATGAAATATTAAAAAATCACGTTTGAACTGTTAATAATACTCTTATTAATTAAAAAAAACCTTATATATTTATTTATAAAAAACCTTATCAATTTGTTTTCATCCCAATTAATTAGCGACAAAAATATTTATAAATAAATGTCATTGTAACTATTGCTTAAACTTTGTATGTAGAATTTGGGCAAGCATTTACTACGCAAGGGAAGACAAATTTGAAAATTTTTGGATATAATTATTTATTTATTGTTGACTTTTAAACTTAACTTTAGTAAAAATGTTGTTAATTCTTTTTATAAATGCTTTTATTTAATGTATCTAGATAACTATAGTTCTTTTTTTTACTGTTTAATATTATTTTTTATTTTACTAAGTTAATGCATGCGTTATTTACTACTTTTGCGCAAATCATAGTTTTCTTTCTTTTCGGGAGGAGGGGGGCAGATGGAAAAAAAACTGTTTCTTTTATAAATATAAAAAATATTTTTTTGGAAATTATATATATTTATAATATAAAGAAAATAATAAAAAAAGAAAAGAAATATTTTTATTTTTATAAAAAATTATAAATATAAAAACATTTTTTTTAAACTATGTATTTCAAATATACATTTCTATTATAAATATATATGTGAAATCTCTATAAGAAATCAAACCAAATTCATATGAGAGGAAGTTTTGTGTCTTGTGATGGACTACTAAAAGCATAAATGAAAAAAAAAATACACAGAAATAATGCGGATTATTAAAAAAGTTTAGTATATGAAAGAAGTATATATATATATATATATATATACATATTTTGAATTTTTTTCTCAATAGTATATATATATATATATATATATATATATATATTTACATATAATAAAGCACAATGTGTGTGTGTTCGCGCTGTACAAGACAGACCGTTTGACCAACAGCTACCAAATGTGGTACATGTATACCTAGGGTGCCGGGAATGTGCACGTCAGAGCCCCTTTTTATATTTTTAAATAAAATTTTAATTAACTAAAAAATAAGCCAAATTTTGAATTTTTTTCTCTATAGCTTCCGAAAATATTACAGTACAAAATTGATTTTTGCATCAAGTTAAAGCTAAAAAAATTAGCTTTTCAATGATACTGATGCTTTGACCTATAAATTAAAACTCTATTTTTAATGAATTTTTAAACATTCAATTTAATCGTTTTTTTCAACAATTTATTTCACATAAAATAAAAATAATTTTTTTTCTTTTCGAGGATATAAAATAAATCAGCTTATAATAATATGCTGCCTATAGATTTCAGAAGTTCTGATTAAAAAAATAAGTTAATTACTACCAAAAACAAAACAGAAAAATATAATTTTCATCACGTGATTATATGAAATGAAATAAATAGGAAGTGTGATATTTTTTAAACAATAAATGCAAGAAAAAAAATTTCTTGATCGTTTGCAATATCAAAATTATTAATTCAATTAAAGAATTAAAATGAATAAAAATACATAATAAAAATATATTATAAAAGTGTGACAGTTAAAACAGAAAAAGAATTTTTAAAAAACCACCAAATGATAATCTTCTGAGAGCGAGATTATTTATTAAAAAGTAAGAAATCTTAAACGAACTCGAAGATGACGTCATTTCAAAGAAACGACGAACAAAAAGCAATTGATAATAAGTAGAAATAAAATATATTTGCATTCGTGATTTTTTTTTAAATTTTTCAAACAAGAAGACATGTTTTGAATTGTTACTTTTACTTATGTGAAGGAGATATATTGTGCAAATCAAAGAATTCGCCTTCGTGATTGTAAATTATCTCCACATTTTAATGAATCATGCGAAATAAAAATGCATCTGCTTTCAACGTTAAGCATACGCAATATTAAAGCTATACTGTTAAAACCAGGTTAGTTATTTGAAAACGCATCTTCTTTCAAACAAGTATACGTAAAAATCAATAATGCAAAATTTATAAAATCAGATGAAAATATTATTTACCCGTATATTTCGGAGATATCAATATTTTCTAACCAAAACAATATCATGTTCTCAGGTGAGAAAAAATAAATCAACTATCATTCCAAATTAAACATATAAAAATGTCATTTTAGGCACGTGTCTGCATAAAATGAAACAAATATGAAACATGGTATTTTGGGGAAATAAATGCATGGAAACGTTTTCTGTGATATTTTACTATACATTTATTACTAATCCAATTAAACAGTTTTATTTAAGGAAAATATGGCTTAACATCTACAAGGTATCTTCTGTAATCGGAGCCCAACATCTAATTTCTTAATTTTTTTGGAAGAGACATACATCTCTTAACAAATGCTCTAAGTGAAATATAAAATTAGTAGATTGAGAGAAGAAATGGTGATGAATTACGACTTTTAAATTTTTACATATATCATCTGCTATGTGAATCATATTTAACAAAATATTCTACAGACAATAAGTCCTCCTTAAAATAAAAAAGTGGCACTCCAATCAACTAAATCAATTATCCAAGCTGATCGATCTATGCAAATTTCAATATAACTATTCGATAAAAATTGGAGATTTCAGATCACTTTATCAAGATCTTAAAGAAGCCAATCATGGTTACTCTAGAATAATTGGCCTAGAATATGAAAATGATTATTGTTCTAAATGTGCAAGAATTGATAAAGAAGATAAGTACTGAATAAATCAGTCATATTTGAAGAAGATAGAAATGTTTATTTATTTACTGAGAAGTTGAAATATTAAGAATATTTTACAGAATATGAATCTATAAGACCAAAGGAATTGAAACCATAATTTTTTTAAATATATTTATAAACCATAAAATATGTATCATTAAAATTGAGATCATTTATATACATCTAAAAATAAAATTAAAAACTGAATGTTTCATTTAATTTGGGAAATTTTTGCTGAACAATTCTTTGAGATATTATAAATTATAAAAAAATTATAACTTTTCAATTTCTGTAGTGAACATAAAACATCAACTACTCTGCTCTCAATTCTTAGTTTTATTTAATGACATACTTAGATTGAGTAAAGAAATCTTTATATTAATGGAAGCTTCATTTCAATTTTAATTTAAAACTGAATTTTGCGTGCACTGATAGAAAATCAGAGAGAGACGCGGAGTTCAAAGATAGGACAGATTAAGGCCTATATAATAATGCAAGTGAATCATATGGCTATCGAAATTTAGAGCTTAAAAAATATTTTGCTGGAAAACTTATTATGAGACTTAGTTAAAATTCATCGAACCCTTTTGTCCGAATAAATATTGAAGAATCGGCTGGTCGCCAAATGCGGCTAGTTTATAATAAACGGAAAATTATTATATAAACATTTATTTGTATTCAACAAAATTCGATTATTGAATTTCATATTGCTTTGAATAATGAAATGAGTAAATGTCCAATTATAATTAATAATAATGAATAATATTAATAATAATGAATAATATTAATAATAATTAATAATATTAATAATAATTAATAATATTAATAATTAATAATATTAATAATAATGAATAATATTAATACTCAATAATATTAATAATAATTAATAAAATTAATAATAATGAATAATATTAATACTCAATAATATTAATAATAATTAATAATATTAATAATAATTAATAATGAATAAATATCCAATTACAATTAATACTTTGCATTAAAACAAAGTTAGTCTTAGATATTAATGAAATTAAACAAATGCAATAAAGGCTGAATTACATACATTCTATTTAAACCTATTACAAGGCTGCGAATTCAGAACTTAATCATGAGTACTGATTTACATGCATGCTTAAAAATTAAAGTAAAAAAATGCCATTACAAATTAAAAATTAAAAATTACAGTGTTTTTATATATCTGTAACATTGCTGCTGATAATCAGTACCATATAAATATTTTAAAATGTCGTCTAGAAGAAATTTTAAGCCTAATAAAATAACAAGAAAGTTGTGCTTAAAATAGATCTTATACTGTAGTACCATGTTTCAGCAGATTTGGGCATTATTCCTTGCCGTAAAAGGAAACCAAAAAGTAGATGTAGTTTTTTTTATATCTGTATTTTTCCAATTTAATACTTTCAAGGATGTTGTCAAATTGGATTTGTTGAAAAAGGCTTCAACACATTTATTTGCTTCTTCCATAATGTAATTTATCACTGTGTTACGAAAAAAAATTCTGAAAAACATCATCGAATCATCTAAATCCCAAGGGAAATTTTTTTACCCATGCACTGATACTAAGAGTCGAAGTAAATTGAAAATTTGGAGGAGCATTGGAAGGTCCTTGCCAGCCAATAGGACACCTACAGCGAGCTGCATTTAAAGTATCATCATCAGATTCACTTTCCGATTTAGAGTATTAATCTTCAGAAGATAAAATTAATTCATCACAGTCAGAATCGTTAGAATTTAAATCCATATTAAGCTCAACAATTTTCGCATAAATATAATGTTAATTAAATTTAGTGCAAGAAATCAATAGTAAATTTCAGTAATATAATAAAAAAGCTTGATGATATATATTTCATAAAGGTAATCAACACTTATTTAATTAAAAAATATTCGTAAGGTCAACTCAAGTTCCCTAAGCAGTGCACTTCACTCGAGTTTCTAGACCTTTCAAAAAGAAAATTATAGCCAGGAAAAATTAATAACCTTTGGAATTAAAATCTAAAAATAAGAATCCTATTGAATGATTACATAAGTCAAACTGTTATAAAAATACCAATGAGAAATTAGAATTTGACCATGTGACCAATATGAAAGCAGAGGCAAATAAAAGTGATAACGGATTTATTTAGAGATCCCTTTGCCCTCATGTGAAAGACCTTTTTATCATGCCAGAACATGGTATTATTATTGGGATGAGGTTTTTTGGCATCAACAAAAATCTGTAAGCGAAAAATAAAAAATTTATTATCTGCACGATTGATGTAAAATATATTTCAATTAGATAAATTAATACACAAATTTCCAATTAGTTAATTTATTTTTTTTAGAGTTACACCGGAAAATTTTTAATTAAAATTTTTAACATGCTTTAAGAATTAATAATTTACGAAAATATTAGCTTTTAAATTTTTAAAAGATATTTGTGAATATTATTTTTGCTTTGATAAAAAAATAATTACAAATGATAAGAAGATTTTAACATCAAGAGAACTCCGATGATACATCTATGACTAGACCACCAATAACTTGCTGCTTTACCACAGCAACATGATTCCCAAACCCAGATTTTACCAATTAATTCTATAATAAAAAATTCACGATCCTCTGTATTTATCTTTATATATAAATTAATTATGATTTAGCACAATATTCAAATTTTTGTATTGCCATTTTTAAGCCACTTTTCTCCCATCTGAGTTTTATGACTGGAAGTAAAAATCACTTAAATGAAAAACTCTGATCATCCTTCACAAACTGGCAAAACTATTATAGATTCATTAATATCTATAATTTTTGTTTGTTTTAATTAATGGACTAAAATGTGTAGCAATTATTTTTATTATTTCAATGAACTAAAAACCTAATTTTTCACTCACGGTTTTTGCTGAAGTTATGATTACGTACTCTAAAGTGTTTATTATTTTTATTTTATTGAGCATCCATCTTTTGAAATTCACATGCAGAGAAATATTGTAAATGAAATTTTTGAAATTATCCAAGCACGATGAACATGGAAGAAACGTTCTGAAAGGGGTAATTTTTAATTGGTCGATACTTGCAGCTGTCTCCTTTTTATCTACAAGATTTCACAATTTATGAAGCTTCACAAAAATTCATAATGTTGTAATTTAATAAAGTGGATACAATTGAAATTTTGATTCCATTGCGTAAGTTAAATAAAGAAAAGGTTTTTAGCAATATTTGTTGGCAGAGAAATGCATGGATTTATGAAAATATTACTGTGCAAACTGTGAGTAATTTTTACAAATAATTGGGACAAGTTTAAGAATGATATAATAAATTGACATTCAAAATATTCACCTACTAAAAATAAGAATGAAATGATAATTTTTAAACGATGTAAGCCATTTTCACAAATGGATGCTTTATTATTTTTTCTTATTTCAATATTAAAATTAACTTTAAAAACTTATTATCTCAACTTACATCTTAATTATTTCAAAATAAGATAATAAGTCAAAAATATCCAAATTAATCATATTTTAATAAACATATTATTACTAAAATATTTACTTGCTATACATTGACAAAAGATAGTTTTATTAAAAAAAATTGAAAAAAATTTCCACATTTTTATTTTAAAATTTTTGATAACAGCTATATATTTTCAAAAATGAACGTAGTATTTTTAATATTAAGTATTAAAAAATATTAATAAATTTTTTATATTCTATTTTAATCAGTGTACCATATATATCCTTTTATTTTAATTTCCAATGCCAAATATGCCAGCAAAATGCTTAAAACTAAATATCGGGAAAAACTAAGTAAGATTCTCTGAGTGTTGGCAAAAAGAAAGTATTATGTTCGTAATGCAATTTGATGAATAATAATTCCTCTAAATAATTCATTAAACATTTTTTTCAATTTTTTACACAAATTTATAAAATCATATTGCTGGATTTTTTAAATTTATTTTTGAACAAATTATATTTTCTGAAAACATTACAAATTAAAAGAGAAGATCTTAGTTCTCAGAGCGAAAACCAAATTCTTATCTGAAAAACCGCCCGGTAATTGTCGTGCTTCGACAGATTTACGACTCAAATTGTCACTCTGTTCCCTGGGACACACGATTCCTCGCATTTCGGGTGGTATTATTGTTAAAAAGCGGGGTAGATTACCCCCGCTGTTACTGCTCGGGGGAAAGCAAAACACACCATGCCGGTTTAGGAACGTCCTGACAATTTCTTCTCTTGTAAATTGTGTTCAACCTTTATTTTGACCGCCGCCGTTTTAAGAACAAACTTGCGCTAGACAGCCGACGCTCGATGGGTTAATAGTTTCCAGTGATGCGCTATTTGTAGATTACCTGAATGACTACCATTTCTACTGATTGTTTGGGTGGAAAGATCTGTTAACTTAACCACTTGAGCTGTCGAATGATTCGCATACCAAAACAATCCACTGGAAATCGCAGTGAAGATGCATAAAACATCCGAAACCTTAGAGAAATAGAAAAATGATTTATATCTTCTAAATATATTATTTTTTTAACCTTAGATTGTGCTCTTTTAAACTGTGGTCAAGCAAACGTGATATTTTCTTCTAAGATAACTGTCTTCCGTTGTGTACAGAATGTCTTCTTATATTCTACCGGACTCTTCCCCACCACTGAAAGAAAAAGTATCAACAGAAATTGTTGTGGTCAACTATAGTCTTTTAACATAACATGTCCATAACACCAGCCGATTCACCGAAATTATGACCTCATCGAAGCGATTTGTTCCCAGCAACAAAATCGCCAAGTTCGGACCTTCCTCCTCATTTTCCTGTACACCTGTCCTTTAACATAACATGTCCATAACACCAGCCGATTCACCGAAATGATGACCTTTTCGAA
>JAOUZG010008327.1:6179897-6217471 GCA_026289955.1 Argiope argentata | reverse complement strand
ACAAAGTGGCCTAGCTTGGACCTTCCTCCTCATTTTCCTGTACACCTATCTTTCTATTTAACAAGGAGCAGGCCACCACTAAAAGAAAATTCTCAGAAAATTATCAATATTTCTCCAAATTCTCGTTCCACGTTTAAGAAATTCAAACATTTTAAAACTTTCAAATAGTTGGTAAAAGAGCAAATTTTATCATTATGTCCTTCAATGTTTTAAGATTATCTGGGGCCAACAATACTGTACTTAAGTCAGATTAATTTTTTAATTCCGAGATTTCAATGTATAGCTTTAAATAACGATAAATAGCTCCAACTCATCCGGCGATAACATTGTTTTCCCGCATTCTTCCAAAGACTCCGAAGTATGCCGAAGAGTGTAATGCAATTTTTGGCAGCGTCATTTCGAAGACCATGACATGTTTTTGCAGCAAAAATGCTTAAGAAGCTTCTGATCCACTAGGTTCCATTCCGTGTCCTTTTTTATTCCCTGGAATCTAATCTTGATCAACCTAGATGTAAGGTATTCTACCTATAAACTGATTCACAGACGAAGCAACCACTTCATAACACTACTTAAGAGATTCTTTCACCCTAAGATCAGTAGAATGATAGCGATTTATGTACTATAATGTTTAAAATTGTCAGTTTTTTGCCAACAGTTTGAAAGTTTGTAGAGGAGGAAGTGGTCAGCATTTGACCACTTTGGGGCCAATAATCTCGAAGAGAATATCAGTTTGACAGATTCGGTCGATGTAAGGATGGACATTGCTACAGTCCACAGTCGTCCTCAGCAAATCCTGTCGATACTACTACATTCAGTGGTGGCGGGCTGTACACTAGAAGAAGTGATTCATGTACTCTGCTAATCCCATATTTCTGGATATAAGTATATAGCATGTTTCGACTATATTAATGAAATATAGGCAAAGCCTGACTAAGGCCAGGGCATACAGAGAAGTTACACCCCTTATCAGAGGGGGCCCACGAATAAAAAGTTTATTTTACGTTTAATTCGTTAGTGAACTTTTTTTTAAAAAAACTAAATATCAATGCGGAGTTAAATTTTCAATAACAAATTTGTATTTTAAATTAAACTTTAATTTTAATTTCAATGTTAAGTTCAATGGTTAAATGTGGTACTTCAAGTTAAAAATCTAAATGTATTTTTAGTTTTTAGTTTAAATAGAGTTTTAAATTAATTAACAGAAAATGCCACAGACAAGTTCTATGCGTGGTTGTTCATTACGAAAGTAGTGAAGCAATGGGGGTCCCCAAAGTAGTTTTTACAACGAGCCCCAATCATGCTAAATTGAACCCTGAATGTTGGCATTAGGTTTTGAATTAGATATATTATTGATATTATAATTATTATAAAACTTACTACATTTATTATTATATTATAAAACTTACAACATTTGTAAACGCGATGAATTTATTAATATAATTAAAGTTACTTAACTTTCCGCGTAATATTATTTTTGAAACAATTCTAAATTCTTCGAGTAAAAATATTTCTGAAAAATATTTTTAAAAAACTTTTTATACAGTCCCCCTTGTCCTATCATTATCATTTAGTAATATATTCTTGACGCTGTAGAATTTTAAACATAAATACGTTTTTTGAGAATAAAACTGACTGACTTTTGATAAGTTGAAAATCATTTGTGACGAATTTAATGCAAAAATTTGGGGCTTTAAAAGATATATTAAAGAAGCATTTGTAACTAAAATTAACTCCTTCATTAAAGAATTGATATATGACTCGCATTTAGATTAAACAGTTACGACTTGGTCATTTATAGTCATAAAATGATAGGAGTTTTTATTGTATAATTAAGTGTGTCAATTTTTTTTTATATAAATATAACTGATAGTACCGAGAGACCGTAAAAAATTAGATTTTGTAAGTTTCTAGAAACACATTTATTACATTAAACAACATCAAATTTCACCCGTCATTTAAAGCTTATCTTCAGTTGGAGTTATATGTCTGTCTCTACTTGTTATAAAAGTCTCCATTTATAGCATATATTCACCAGTAGTATATATCTAAATTAATTTTGAATCGATAAAAGAAAGGATACATATATAAATCTTAGTTTTATGATTTTTATTTAATATTTATCATTTTTTGCTCCTATGTGTACTATAAATGGTAAAAACAACCAAAAAAATCCATAAATGAGTATGAGTATTTGCGGATTTTTTATTATCTAACTAAAAAGTATAAAGAATGAAAAGTCTCAGTAGAGAAAAAAGAAAAAAAAAGAATTCTTTTAATAACCCATGAACACCCAATAAGATATCGATAATAAAAATAAACTGAACTGATCTAACGTATAAAATAAACACTGACATTAAATGCTGCACTTTTTTCTCAGACCGTTAATAAAAAAGCATGAATTTATTTTGCTACAGTAACTAACGTAATTCAATAACACAATCTTGTGCTGACAATAATAGATACTTATGATTTCTGTCTAATGCTCAAGAGAAAAAATGTGTGAATATAAAATTATATTTAGTCATTTTAAATTATATTAGTTTAGCACATATGCATGGCTTTTACTCAAAAACTACAGGTTGGATCCTATAATAGTTTATTCACTTGGTCTTCTGAATGTGCAACTTTGATTTTAGAAAAAAAAGACAAATATTTCATTCTTTGACCGATAAAAATCGTGAAATCGTGCTCATTTTTTAAAAAGCTAATACTACACATTTTATTTTAATTGACTATAAAACATTATTAAACTTAATTTAAACTGTGGAGATTTGGGCCACAGTAATCAATAAAATGGGAAAATCTATCTTTCATCTTTCTTATCCAATGAGGAATTGAGTCAGATTGGATAAAAACAACATGACCGATTGAGACTGGAATCTGTAAATAACAAGTAAAAATAATAAAAAATGGATGTGGGATTATAACCAAGATGTTTTGATACTTTTATGTATTCAATTCATCTAGATTCATAAAACGTGTGCGGTGTAATAAATAATTAAATGATAAAAGGACTGATTAATTGAATTGTGCAACAGCAGAAGTGAGTATCTGAACCACACACAATCGCTATCATATGCTTATTTAGTAGCTGCAGCTACAATTGGTATTTGAGGTTGATTTGTCGTTATGTAGTTTCTGTAACAAAAATTATAGTTTTGTTAAATACAAGTATCATTGAAAATTTATATTAATAAAAAATTTCAGTGTAAAACATTTACTTGCCTTGAAGCAAGGCAGAAATCTTGTGGCTGAAACATTCATAGAAGATGGAAAGCTTTCTAAACAATTTTGCTGAAACCATATCATAAGTCACATTCGGTTTAGTTTTAGAGTTAGTGCTATTGCTACTAAAGTTATAGCTAAATGAAAAATTGTTTTGTCTGTTCTTTATGTAAGCAAATATTTTAAAAAAATCAATTATCATAAACATTAAAAACATTACAGTCGAATGAGTTGAAGTATGATTTTTTTTTCTGAAACCGAAGCACACACTCGAGAATATATGTGCACATTTGCATATACTTTCTCAAAATTGGTTAGAACTGGAATGAAAATTTGATTAGGATCCAAGCTCTAATTATTGCTTATGATATTCTGAACGTTTCCTTTATTTTTTAAACCCACCAACTTAAATTTCTTATTTTTTAAATTAATATAATTATTAAATTTTAAACTTAATGTAAAAGTACTTTTGACTCAAAAGAAATAAGTCTGTATATACTGCCATTTTTTTAAATATAAAATTCTTAGTCCATATAAATATGTTTCAAGAATAATAAAAATCCTTTCTAGGAAATCCCACATTTTATAAAATAACCAAAATTGCTGCAATCCTTTGTTAATAATTATTTTATTTGTTAAATGCGTCTAGCATATAAGATGATAAGTTTAAAAAAGCTAGTTATTGTTTCCGACATAATCATATACTTTAGTAAGAGCATCAATTGCATATAATTCTGTAACTTGCGTTTTAGTTTCTCCTTAAAAAATAACTCGAATAATCACATGCGTTATTTACACAAAAGAATTCTGTCGCAAACACATAATTTATACAAATAATATTCAAGACTTAAACTATCACTAATTTTAAAACTATTCAGGGCCTCAACTTCCTCTATTTGTTTAATAACGGCACTGCACGCCATACTCATAACCGCTATGAAAATGGAAATATGCCATATTATTCAAGCATCAAATTCAAACGTAATTCATATTTCGTGTCTTATGTGAATACATTACAAAGCAATTGTGCTGCCAATATATGACTGCTGAAATATATATGGAGGAAAATATGAGTACTTATTCTTGTATTTTATGCTTTCTACGAAATAATTTTAAAAACAAAAACAACTGAGATCGCCATTTTCTTTCATTTTTTTTCGTTTTCTAAACATAGCTGAGCATATTTATTTTGAACTTTTACATGACTAACATTTTTACGGCCGAGTTTACTGAAACTCTCTTCTGACTTGACAGAAAATATCGAATATTTTTCCTCAACTTGTGGGGGAGGAAAATAAGTAGGGAGGCAATGAACTTCCTTTTCGTTTTTACGAATAATAATGAACATGCCAATTTATGGATCAGTGTAGAGGCCATTCGCAATTTACTTTATTATTCTGTTCTATTTTTATATTAGTCTGTAAAAAGTGAGACGTGGATGTACATCGCGTGCATTTATATACATTAGATGATGTCTAGGCGGGCACCTTTAAAGTGACGACAGCGTATTTAGTTTATGTACAAACTGACACAGTAAATTACTCTACAAGTTGGGCCAGGAATTTAATTGGGACATCCGAGTTAAGTGTAAATAACAGCTTCGGTACAACTTGGTAATGGCGTTCCAACTTTTTTTGTGGTTATCGTTTTCGAGTCTTTTTTCGTTATTCTTTTTTAATTTTTTTATTATTTTTTTTTTGCATCTGCCTTTAACAGTTTGCTGTATAAGCTTTCTTCCTTTCGCCATTTTTTTTTTTCTTTTTTTCTTTATTTTTAGAGAGCAGCTGTTTTTTTCTTTTTTTTTTTTGTTTTTTTTTTTTTTTTCATTTTTACTTTATTTTTAGAGAGCAGCTGTATTTTTCTTTTTTTTTTTTTAGGATAGTCTGTTTTGTTCGTCCTAACCGTAATGGCGTCGTTGGGATCTTCGTCGTAAATGGGGGAAGACGATAAATTTATTAGTTCTTTGTTTCGTAAGTGAAGCGTACATTTCGTCCTTTTTTCGGGCCAGCCAACCAGCTATTAGGTTTTGCTTCTTTCTTTTTTTTGTTACACTAGATCCATTCCGGGACGGAAGACTTATTGCCCAGTACCTGTGATTAAGACATTGACTTTGATCTATTCGTTCCTGTTTGCCATTCTCCGGTTGAACATTTAAGTTAGACAAGGTAGTTCCATTCGCCATTTTATTTCTGCTTGAAAAAACGATGGGGAAATAGCAGAAAACGAAGAAGCAAAAGTTGCGTTAAGTCCTTGGGTAGCAGGGCTAAAATGATTGAATACTCTTGAACAGATTAACTGGTAAAATCCCGATTGCAAAACGTTCAAAATTTGAATATTTGAACTATCGGTTTAGAATCAACCAGATTAAGAATTTGGCATGCAAAAACATTTGATATTGGGGGAACTTGCACCCCAATTTATCTATGACGGTGTAGAGAGTGAAGGTCGCCAAACGAACCTGTGAAGCTTAGGCCTGTAGCCGAGTAAGATGACCATAATACAAAAGTCGACTTCAGTATTTTAGGATGTGTGCGGATAGCGCTAGGCCCGAGCTCCCAATCTTATGGTTAGTAGCCGAGTATCATATCGATCGAGCAAAAGGGACCCTTCAGCTTGAAGGATATTATTTGGCTTATATAGCAAACACCACAGAGTATCCTCCCAGTGAGTTTTGGCGAACGATACTTATGTGAATTGGCGATGAAGTTAACAATTGTCGTATTTAATGCGCGTCTAGAGCTTTGAGTTGGTGATAGAGGGCGCCACGACAGTTGAACGAAGCTAAGGGCGAAGGTTGCTTTTATCCACGGTCTGTCGGGTCACCATTTTTAGAGGTTAGCGAAAAGCGCTAGGCCCGAACTCCCAATCTTATGGCTAGTAGCCGAGTATCATATCGATCGAGCAAAAGGGACCCTTCAGCTTGAAGGATATTAATTGGCTTATATAGCAAACTCCACAGTATCGTAGATGTTACCTGACTTTTTAAGGTTAGAGCTACAGTACTCCCCCACCAGTGAGTCGGCGGAGAGACGAGCGAATTTTTATTGCGCCAAACGCTATGACGAGTTGCTGCTTGCTTACGTCAAGTGAGTAGGATGATTTTTATTTTTGCTTGCTTTACGTCAAGTGAATCAGACGATTTCGCTGCTGGTGGATGGAGCCACGACTGTTGCCGGAGGTTGCATTGTAAAGGTCACCAATGTAGTGATTGAAGGTCGCGATACGAACCTGCGACGCTAGGGCCAGTAGCCGAGTAAGCATAACCATAATACAAAAATCGACTTCAGTATCGCAGATGTTATCTGGCTTATAAGGCTACTGCTACAACAGTTCTTCTAGTCTTAATAGAATGTCCACAATTTAAAAATGATTCTCTACTTTCATTCTCCGCACATCAAATTAAAAGGCAATATTCATAAAGTTCCCTATCTCCATCTTTTTACCTTTTTAAAAATGGTTGACTTTTACTTCTTGATTTGATTCTAAAATAACTTTTTGATTGTGTTTTACCATGCTATCAATTTTTGTAGATTTCACTGGTTGACAGGTCCAGGAAAATAACTCAATTTAAGAAACAAATGTTTAGTATTTTTTTAATCAGATTAAATCTCACCATATGTTTGGCGCAGTTTGCTGAAAAAGGATTCTTGCCCCAGTTCATTCTATCAAACCAACCAAATTAGGCCTTATAAAAGGCAAGGTTTACTTACAAATGCAAACAGGTTTGTACAGGTTTGTTACAAATGCAAACAGTGGTAACTTTATTTTAAGTCCAAATAGAGTTATGAAATTGGTTTACAAAAGAATAAAATTAAAATACGTCTTAAAAAAGCAGCTTTATCTATAAATAACCAATAAATTTCAATTGTAATGATCTGAATTACATTGGAAAATTTATTAATCCTTTGACTGCCGCGCTGAATTTCTTACTCTGTAATTTATAGGAGCCAGTTACTAGTGACCTTCAAGGCAGTCAAGGTGTTAACGTATCTTATTACAATGCATAACATCACATAAAAGGAAATGAAAACTTAATAAAATAAATTAAATTTTATCCTTTTATGATGGCGAAACTGATTATTGGACAACCAAAGGAAAGCTAAAAAAAATTAGACAGCAAAGTGAAGGGCCAAGGAAGAGTAGAGGAGGGGTCACAGAAACGCCCCAAATCTGATCTGCAACCAAAACAGCTTAATTACTTCAAATTCAGAGGGAAAATCTTTAATTTATTCCAAAATTATTATTATCCCAAAATTTATTCCAATTATTTAATCCAAAAAACAATTAATTAAAAATTTTTAATTTTAAATGCATCAAGCATTAAGCAAATAAACAGAACCGTTTAAAATAACCAGTTGAAAACATGTTAAGTTTCACTTCATTAGCTTGGGTAACACAAATTGAAGTCGTACTCAATTGGCGGTGGGGAAATGAAGATTTTTGGCGGGAAAGTTAATTTTTAATTAATTAATAAAAAACTATTGAATTAATATTTAAAAAAAACTGTATTAACATCAAATGTCATCCACTACAAGTTTTAAAAAGTTTGTTTGAGCTTGAGTGGGTGAATAAAAAGTATTTTATTGCAGATTGAAAATTTAAACAATGTATATACTATATAGGGAGAGGTGAACTAATAGTAGGAATTGAAAAAAAGTTTCAAAATTAAAATTAAAAAAAATGAAGAGAATTTCAGGTTCTTTTTTTCAATTCCTATTAATAGTTCACTTTCTTCTTATAAATATATCTTGTTCAAGTTTTTTATCTCCAATAAAATGGTTTTTATTCATCCATCAAAGTTCAAACAAACTTTAAAAAAAATTTATTGAATGACACTTAATTTTAATACATTTTTCAAATATCAATTCATTAATTAAATTTAATTAATTTTTAATACTTAAAATATAGTTTTAGCAGTTTGTAATGAAAATTGAAACCAGCAGGCAGTAACTCAATCGGTGAAACGCGATGATTTTAGATATTTTCTCGTGAAGGTGAAGAATGCGAGTTCAATTCTTGCGAAAATCAATAAATTTTTGATAAATTATTTATATTAATTATAATTATTTAATAAAAAATAATTAAAGTAACATTTTTCTTTGTTGACCTAAATAGGAAATGATTTTTTTATACTGCTTGTTTATCGTTAGCTTCAAAATAAGTAAAATAAATCATGAGGACCTTACGTCCTCACGGTTTTAATAAGAATGTAATTGTTAAACAAACCAACTAAAATTGAAAAAAATTACGCTGTGCTCAAGTTTTAAAAAATTGAAATAATTGGCTCAAAATAAGAATAATAAGCCCGAATTGTTAAAATACAATGCGAATGTGAATGTTTGACATTAAAAATAATTATTTCCTCGCTAATTTAAAACAAAAGCTTATGACTTTTGCTATTTTAAGATTTGCTTCTTTGAAAATGAAGTTCAAAGTAGCAGTGATAAAAATAGATCTACTTCTATCAGTGTTAAGGTATTTAAAAATAGTATAGTTATTTTTGTAACTTATAATTAGGGAAATTCAAACATTATTCATTTTTTTTCCTTTCATGTGTTGGCGTATAGCTGGTAAGGCTGAATACTTATTTAAAATTATTTATAATTGGAATTGCTATTTTAAACAAAAATACATATTATCTTTTGTAAGCGTATATTTGCAAATTTAGTATCTTCTTTTATCTTTCAATGCCTCAAATGAAGTAAAAATTTTGCTTTTTTATACAAAAATAGAAAATCGTTATATATGACTGTAATACATTTTAGTATTAGAATTAACAGCGCAATAACAAATCAGCTATATTTCCTATTTTTTATAAGAGAATTATATAAAAAAATAATATTAACCATCAATTAATGCGACATCTAAATTTAAAGGATTCTACAAGAAAAGTTTTATATTCCGCGATCTCTTCATTAGGTGTCGTCGTTAGGTATTAGAAGAATGTGTTTAGGGTGTTGGTTTATAACCTGGTATTATGCTTGTTCTTGAAGTATCGATTTTATTTTATTTTAATTAGATTATCGTCTCGTTTTAAAGCAACACTAGGATTACTTTGGGAAGAATCTCGTAATCTGAACCCGAGGACGATGACGAGGATGACACCTGAACTGGCATCCTCCTCCCCACACCACACCAGCAGAAGGACACTTAGTCAGGGTGGATTTATTGTGAACCAGATTTGTTTACACGATGGTTCCTCGATGGATTTAAGTAACGATATTTAGACCCTTCGGTTTTTAAGAAACTCATTTATATAACCTTATCGCCTTGTTTGCGACGTTAAGTAAAAACATAATGAGCTGGATAGATGAAACTTAGCAGAAGCATTTATTAGAAGAACCGCAAATCATTGAAGAAATAAATTTTGAACCAAATTCGTCAGCCCTTTAATTGTCCACCAATCTATTTTTGTACATGTGAAAGCATAATTTAAAAACTCATCTAGATAGATAAAAGAAATGTATGTTTTTTTCGTTAATGAAAGCGTTATATTATATCTGTATCCATTTTTGTATTCAATCAGTCAGTCAGAGGGTATCAAAAATACATATACACATTTCTTAACTTCGCTGTGGATCATTAACCCTTTGCATTCCGAAAAATAATTAGAAGCAAGATTATTCACCTGATGCAAAGATGTGTTAATTGCTATGAAAAATAAACATACTTAACTCTTTTTAAGTCGAATTTTTTAAAAAAATTAGTCTACGTCTCTTAACACTTATGTAGGCGCTTTTAACAATTAAATTTGAAAAATAAATAGTTAAAACGTCAAAATGATGCACTTCTTGAATCGTGAGACAGAGGTTCCATCGGTGTGCAAAGGGTTAAAAAAGAAAAGATAAACATTACCACTCTTTATAAGTGACAACAATTCAAGTTAATCTTACATGTAATCCTATGAGTAAACTAATTGTAGTTAAAAGACGAAATATTAAACTCAACATATATCAAAACTTCTACAAAATTAAAATTATTCCCCCGAATAATTTTATAACCCTGAATGCATAATTAGTAATTATATTAGATCGAATGTATAATTATAATAGTATAATTAGGAAGATGCTTTAGGAAATGAACATAATTATACTCTATATCTGAATAAATACAATGTTGAACATAGAGTAATTATAGAGTATTTGTAATTGGTGCTCAAGTTCTGCTCAGATGCATCAAACAATTTTTAATCATTGTATCATTGAAAATAATTAAGTCGGTAGTGTAAGTAGAGTGGGTAGTTTTTGTAATTTGAATTATAATAAATAAAATAATCAAAACCAAACATTTCTTTTTAAGAATTCATTGTCTGGCTAGTTTTACTATGCGTGACTCCAGGCAGTTTGCTATATGTGTTGGTACATCAAACGAAGCTTATCTATTCGTGGGATTTCTACTATTAGTCAAAAATAAAAAACTACACGTATTAATTATTAAATCTATCATTAAATAAAATATTGAAGACCATACATGCTTAAACTGAAAATAAATAAATAAATATAAAGATTGAACAGAAATCAGCCAAGCATATTTCAATGTATCATGTCAGAACATCATTTCTTGAATAGACAAGCACCAAGTGCTCGTGCGAGTTAATTTATATTTTTATTCACTTTAATCGTTTCATCGAATGAGTAGCTTTAGTATTGAAAAAGATTTTAAAAAACTTTGACTAGCATTGATTGTTTTAAAAAACTATTCCATTTCCTATTTATTTCATTTCATATAAACGCGTGCACAAAATGACATTTTTCTAGGTTTTATGTGCTGTAGTCTTTAACTTTTTTTTTAAATTTGGGCTTTTATAAATGCGATGGCAACGCGTTATTAAAAGCTGATTTTCTTAGATGCTCGTGTAGATAATAAAAAATTTTGTTTTTCGCTTATGGATTTCTGTTGACACCAAAAAGAACATAATCAACCCAAAAAACAACAATTTTTTTATCATGTTCTGACATGATAAAAAAATTACAAAATGTATTTAATATTAAATCTATTATTAAATATAATGTTAAAGATCGTACATGCTTAAAATGAAAATAAATAAATATAATTGAAAATTATTTTACTTTTTGGAAACATTTACAACAGTTCGTTGATTAGAAAATATTATGCATTTAAAATAAATAAACAAACAGTTCCCCAGCGTTAATCCCTTGTGATATTTAATTAATTTTACTTTTAAGTGCCTATGGATATACCATTAATAGTTGTCTCTTCCTCCCCTCCTAAGTTTTCTTTAATTGAAAGTTCATTATCATTTGTCTATTAATATAATAATGGAATTGCCCTTCCCCAGCCTAAATATTATATACCGATTTCATCAGTTTCTCAAGAAAGTTCCTGGTTACATCATCAATTATTATCTACCTCCCCTCCTTCATTAAAATTTCAGAGAGATTGCAAAATAAAAATTTGTTAGAGACAGTGACCTTAGCAAATGCACCGATTCCGCCAGTTCATTTCACCTTACCGGATCCCAATGTTTTATTGTACAAAAATAATTTCAAATATTATGATCCTTTCTTATGATAAGATATTTGTTGCCAAGTTTATATTGCTATTGATAAGGTAAGGCAATAGTAGTTAGTCGGCAGCTGTTAATATTTTAAAAAATAAAGCATGAAATATTTAATTCTTTTATTTAAATGGAATTTATTAGATAGATTTGTAAAAACATTTCATAATCAAAGAAGGTTGCTAAAAACATAAGCTAGACATATTGCCGATAAATTGTGTGAAGCAAAGATCAATGCATTGGAAAATAATATTCCTTTGAATCAGAAGTATCAAAGTCATCATTAAATTACTTCATGGATAATAAAAGCCCATCACGAAAGGGTATATTAAAATTTTAACTATAACTTTATTAATAAATCAGACAAAAGTTTAAAATTTAATAATTTTGAGGCACATTGTTGAACAAAGACCATTTATGTATAACTCCAAAATTTTTTTAAAAAGGAAATTTTCGGTGATACCACTTTTATTTATCTTGAAGTATTTCTTTAATTTTAATCAATACTTCAAAATACACTTTAAGCTAAATTTATACAAATATTTTTTAATGTTTTAAGGAAATTGAAAAGAAAGTTTTTGTTTCATCCAATCTATCACTTGTGGTTTTTTGTTAATAAGATTGTTATTTTTGAATTCCTATTATTAGTTCACACTCCTCTATATATATTTATATTTCTTGTTCAAATTTAAAATCTTTAATAATTTTTATTCATTCACTCAAGCTCACAAATTAAAAAAAAACTTGTAGTAGAAGACACTTGATGTTAGTACAGTTTTTTAAAATATTAATTCATTAATTTTTAATCAATTAATTGAACACTAACTTTTTCTCCAAAAATCTTCATTTCCCCCCACCAAATGAAAAACGAATTCAGTTTCTTCCCTCCCACCCCCGCTAATGAGGTTAGGCTTAACATATTTTCGACCGATTATTTCAAACGATTCTGTTTATTTTCTTAGTATTTGATGCATTTAAGATGAAACATTGATGATTGAGATGATGCAATTAAGATGAACACAATTCACAGATTTCTTGGATTCATTTTGAAATACTTTTGAATTAAAATGAAACAGAATAAAGGGAATTAAAAACTTTTAATCTGAATCACATTAACCCAACTGCCATAGAAAATTCACGCATGACCAGTGTGTTCTGACTTTTTTTCAAAGAATAAGGACTTAATTTTATTTTGACCAGACATAATTTTTTGATAAATTATTTATATTTATTGTAATTATTCAATAAAATCTAACTAAAATAAAAATTTTCTTTTTTGAACTAAATCAGAATTGATTTAATTTTTTTGTATTAATTGTTTTAAAATAATTCTTTGTTCGGACATTAACTTTAAGCCGACATCTTCACAACCACTTCAATCAGTACAATAATATTTTTAAGCTGGTATCACTTCATTATAATGAGCGAAGTAAAAAATCGCTATTCCTCGGAAAGTGCATACAATAAAGCTCCATGAATAATAAGAAAATGAAATAAATCTTAAATATTATCGTTTTTATACATATAAGTATACGTACATATTATACAGGGTGTATGGGCAAGATCGGATAAACTCTGCACAACCAAATTCGTTGTTTGGAAGACAAAAACAAAAAATTAAAATCTCGATAAACCAATTCCTTTACGTGGCCGTACAAGAAGAAATCTAAATGAGTCAGATCTGGAGATCGTGGAGGCCATGAAACAGGACCCCGACGCCCAATCTAGCAACCAAATGAGATTTTTTTCGTAAACAGGGATACATTTTCACTAGCGTTTATCTCGAAAATTATGAATAGTAGGGGCTCAGTTCTTTAGGCTTTTTTATGTCTTCCTAACAACGAATATGCTGTTCAGAGTTTATTCAGTTTTTCTGAGACACCCTTCGTATGTATCAATTTACTCGGATTGTAAGAAAAAATTACATATTTCTTTCTATATATATACATTTTGTACGTATTGGTTTAATGTCATTGAAATTGCTACTTTCATGTTTACCATTTCAATTCAAATAAAATTTCTAAATGTTGGAAAGTTTGGGAAATTAATATCTGTGTAGTATACAAACTTTTCCTATTTTGACCAACAGATTGCAAAAAATAATGTACACATTTTCCGTTACATCTTGTCACGATAGTCACTAACAAATTTTCACTAATATTCTTTAACAGATTTTGGGTTTAAGTTTCAGAATTTTTGTTCGAATTTCCTATTTCTTCTTCAATTATAAAAAGGTTTCATTAATTTAAAAGAAAATTAGGTGCTTACGTATTAGGCCATCGATCTCTATTGCCAGATTTGAAAGCGTCGCCAATAAGCTGCTAAACTGCCAATAATGGCAGAAAACCCACCATTATTATAAAAATTGTTCAGACCTTAACTGTTGTTGGTGGTTTCGTTGGCGTCGACGGTTTATCGCCAAATTTGAATCTGTTGCCAGTGAGTTACTAAACCATTGGCGTCGATGGTCTAATTCGTAAGTAAGATTAAGCAAATATTATTTATGTTTTAAAAAATAATAACATTGGCGTTTTATACCATATTAGGTATGAAACTCCAATGAACTTTTTTTGCATTTCTTTAACCAAATTATGTGAGTAGAAATCACTCAAAAAACCCAACTGCTTTCAAACAAATTAAATAAGCCTTATTTTATATTTCATTAATCAGGTCCAGGGCTCTGCTTTTGAGCCAACAGCTTCGTTATCTCGTTTACGAGAGCCCCGAGTCGGTCGGTTAGCCCATCTGTACATCGCCCGATTGCCCAAGCCGCGGAAGGGGAGCTATTCTTGAATGTACCCAATGGCCCAAGTTACAAACTTGATGAATTATTCCGCCGAATAAAAAGTCAGCCTTCACGTGTCACCAGATTTTGGAAACTTCCCAAACCAAAAAGGCATCGCTTTCTTTATCTCTTCCCCTCTGCTTCTTCTGTTTAGCTATTTTCTTTCTCTTTCTTTTTGTTGCCTCTCTGCTTCAAGAAGAGTGATAAAACTCAAAGCAGAAAAAAAAGAAGAAAGAACCAGACAGTTGTTGTTGAAGATTTAAAGAACACGCTTCGGTTTCGGTGTTCATTGCACCTTAAGACGCAACACTCAAGAAATAACAGGAATGGTTAAAAGGTCGTTAGGTTTTTCGAAATCTGAGTTGTGTTTTTCCCGCAGATTTTTTTGGCTTCTGTTGTTTTCGGAAAACTGGAAGTTCTGTGTTTTCACGGCGCCATTTTTAAAGTTATTGAAAGTGATCCAAAGCTGTTAGTTGAGAAATGCGAGCTCTATATTTATTTAAAAATTACGAAACAGTGGCCTTGAATTTTCTTAAGATCCACAGAAGACATTCATTCTGCCTTTCTTTGTCTTTGAGTATGGGGAAAAAGAAATCTAATTAATTTACTTCTTATAATATGTTGATTATTATTTCTTATAATATTCACATTTTATGACTTATAACGTAAGAAAATGGCATTCATTTCTGTATGCAATAAAAAAAATTAACAGTGACCTTGAGTATTCTTAAAATCCACAGAAGACATTTAAAATTTAAATTCTGAGTTCCTGATTTTCAGTATGGGGAAAAAGAAATCCGATTTATTTATTTATCCTAATATTTTGATAATTACTTATCATAATATTCACATTCAATGACTTATAGCATTAGAAAATGGCATTCATTTCTGTATGCATTTTTTAAAAAATTACCTAACTTGAGTATTCTTAAAATCCACAGAATACATTTAAAATTTAAATTCTAAGTTACTGATTTTCAGTATGAGGAAAAAGAAATCTAATTAATTTACTTATCATAATATGTGGATAATTACTTATCATAATATTCAATGATTTATAGCATTAGAAAATGACATTCATTTCTGCATGTATTTTTTAAAAAATTACCTAACAGTGGCCTTGAGTATTCTTAAAATCCACAGAAGACATTGAAAATTTAAATTCTGAGTTCCTGATTTTCAGTATGAGGAAAAATGTATCCAATTAATTTACTTATCATAATGTGTTGATTATTACTTATCATAATATTCTCATTCATTGATTTATAGTTTTAGAAAATGGTACTCATTTCTGTTTGTATCTTTTTAAATTTCGAAAAGTTTTACAGCGACTGCCAAAATTTAAAAAGATAGAAACCATAATAAAACAATGAATGGGGTATCTTTTCAATTTGTTATTATATACAACATAATTCAAATCATCTAAACCATAGACATTTGAATTAGCAAATATCCAGATTGTTTAGAAGTTGAAATAAATTCCTAACTCAAACCTTCCCATGAACAAGTAATAAAAAAACATTTATTTTAGTTACATTTTATTAAGTAATTATAAATAATTTATCTAAAAAAATTATTGATTTTTGTCGCATTCTTGAATTGAACTCGCATTCTTCGCCTTCACTTGAAAAATTCTGAAATTCTCGCCTTTTATCAATTGAACAACCGCCTGTTGATTTCAATTTTCATTACAAACTGATGAAAATCTATTGAAAGTATAAAAAGTTAACTAATTTAATTAAAAACTTAATATTTGAACAAACTGAACTAACATAAAATGTCATCCTTTACAAGTTTTAAAAAATGTGTTTGAACTTGAGTGGATGAATAAACAGTATTTTACTAACGATTGAAAATTTGAACGAGATATATAAATATATATAGGGAGAGGGGGAATTAATAGTAGGAATTGAAAAAGTATCAACTGACTTTGACATATTCAAAAAGTAATATTTTCATACAATGCGTAAGCTTGTAAATCTTTTGGTAATCGTTAAATTAATGCAATATTAATGAATTCCATTCCACTTTGTTTTCTAAGAAACTGATTATTTTAAGTTAGCTTTCAAATTATCTAGACATATGATTATCTGGAACTGGTCTATCCTCAAATTAATTCAGGAAATGAGCGTTCTGCTGCTATTGTCCCACAAGCATAAACAAAAATATACATGGAAACATGCATATAAAAATTTTAGATATACATACAACATTTTAGATTTTATTATATAGAGTAGATATTTTAGAAGAACTGGGAATCGTCTAAAACTGAGAAACCCGTTTTATAGATTAATAACTTTTAATCGATTAATAGGTATATTAAAATACTTGAAGATAATTTTTTATTCAAATTAAAACATTGGCCAAAATTCTGCATCATAAGAAAATTTATTGTCATGCATAGGAAAATGAATGGAATAGGATAGGAAAGGAGTTTATGATTTCCAAACGGGAAAATCTCGGAATTTTTCATGCCTTTACAAAGGTGAGAATTAATGGCTATATTTTATGTAGCATGGATAAAAGTAAATGTTTTCGCGCTTCATAAGTTCGAGTTTTTATAAAAAACAACAACAACTAAATAATGCTAAAATAATTGATTTAAAGGCGTGGAAAAATTCAATTTATCATTTATAGTTATAAATATAATGTAACCTTTGAAATTTTAATAGTGCATATATAACAATATTTTAGATCTAACTTCAATTGAATTAGTTATTACTACGTGATTAATAGAAATACAATTAATCGATTTAGAATACGGAAAAGTTCCTTGAAACGCTGTAACTGAAATCTTTTTCAGGTCTCTTCTATAAATCGACAAAAAAAAACTGCAAGCTTAGCAACTCAATGTGGACTATCTTCGCCTAATCTGCAAATTACCAAGTAAATAAACCATATTTATAATATCTTAGCATCTTGTATATAATGGAACTTGGCAATCTTGGCATAATCTGAAAATCGACATTTATCTTGAAATAATCTCTTGAGAACCTCCAAATAAATCAGGGAAAAGAAAACAGTTTGAGATTTTATGCATAATGGAGCTGAACATTCTTGGCACTTTCCGATAATTTTTAAGTATAACAAGGGACAGTAAAAAGTACCAATTTCTTTTCGTATGTTTTTATCCTACCACCTCATTTTACTCATATTTAAAGTAATCTTTTAAAAGACTGCTGTATTATTCTTGGCTAAAGACATCTCTAATATTTAGAGTTAATTTGAGGAATAAGTAACAAAATTGCCTCGAAGAATAAGCTTCAGAGGGAAAATTCAAGCAACTTAGCGACTATAATGATCCTGTCCGATCAAATAAGAAAGTAGCGTTTAAAAACAAATTCATTATTTACAGCCTTACTCGTCCTCATCTAGGTTAATATGATTGATAATATTTACATCTCAGTGAACAGTTATACAGTTACTTCATTAATTTCGGAGAAACAACCTCTTAAGATAAACTAAGAGGCTGTTAGCGCATCTGGCTACTACAGGAGTAACTCAAAAGATCCACCAATAATCATCGGTTGGATCTTAATCTGGAAGCTAGATTCACACGAAAGACCTCAAACTCCTGAAGTCTCTCTCTAACTCTCATGTAAATCTCTTCTCCGTTCTCGCATATCCTTTAAAATTTTATCTTCTGTTAATTCCTTTTATCTTCTGTCAAAACTCCCCCTCTCGTTTTCTCATTGATGCACTTAAGATCCCAGTTACCCAATAGTTATTGAGAAACATCTCCAGTGGTCTCCAGATGACCGTGGGAATATTCGTTAGTGATCCACCCTCATAGCTGACCCTTCACAATAAAGAAATATTTACAGCCGAAGACTTTGACATTCTTTTCCTTGTAAGATACGATTTATTTCCTTGGAAGGATAAAAAACGAAATTGTGTTTCATTATCGGAACATGACTCTAAGTCTAAATGGTCCCGTTAAGGGGAAAAATCCCACATCTGGAAATCTGGAGCAATTACAGAGTGAGAGAGTCATACAGTTCATCTCACAGCTGACCAGATTTTACAACGATCAACAACAACAACAACAAAAGACTTACCGAGGGAAAGAATTTTTACACTGCTTTCAGTTTCTACTATGCCAATTAACTGTTCTTAGTAATTTTCGTCACTTTTTAAATATATTCTAGTGCATAAAATATTTTTAACCTCTGACATCTACATTGCTTTTCAACCATTTTTCATAACCTGCAATGCTACTTAGAGGACTTTTATTACACTGACGAGTCAAAAAAAAAAAACCTGGTACACTTGCTTAATATAATGTAGGATCCCTGCGTGCACATATTAAGTGCCGCAACCCGACGTGTCATGAACTCTATTAAAGTATGAAGTAGTGCTTGAAGTAACTGGCACCATGAATCCTGCAGGGCTGTCCATAAATCCTTTAAGGTTACGAGGGGGTGAAAATCTTCTTTGAAAAGTACGTTGCAAGGAATCAAAGATATGATCTACAATGTTCATGTCTAGGGATTAAGGTGGTCAGCGGAAGTGTTTGAAGTCAGAAGAGTGTTTCCTGAAGCCACTCTGTTTCAATCTGGAAGTATGAGGTATCGCATTGTCCTTCTGGTATTCCCCGAGTCCATCGGAATGCACAATGGACATGAGTGGGTGCAAGTGATCAGACAGGAGGCTTACGTACCAGTCACTTGTAAGATTCTTATCTAGACGTATCAGGGACTCCATATCACTCCAACAGCACACGCCCCACGCCATCACAGAGCCACCACCAGCTTGAACACCCCCCTGTAACATGTAAGATTCATGAGGATTCATGGATTTATGAGGTTGTCTCCATACATGTACACGATCATCCACTCGATATACTTTGAAACGAAACTCATCAGACCAGGGGACATGTTTCTAGTCATTAACAATCAAATGTCGGTGTTGACGCAACCTGGCGATATGTAAAGCTTTGCGTGGTGCAGTCATCAAGGGTACACGAGTGGGTCTTGGGCTGAAGGAAGCTCGTATCGTTAAATGATTCGCCAGCTGAGGTTTGTTGACGGCCCAGCATTGAAATCTGCAGCAATTTGCGGGAAGGGTCGCACTTCTGTCACGTTTAATGATTCTCCCCAGTCATCGCTGGTCCCGTTCATGCACAATCTTTCTCCGGTCGCAATTTTGTCCGATATTTGATGTTTTACCGGATTCCCGATATTCACGGTCCCCTATTGAAATGGTCGTAAGGGGAAATAACCATTTCATCGATACTTCGGAGATGCTATGTCCCATCTCTCGTGCGCCGACTATCATACCACGTTCAAACTCACTTAAATCTTCATAACCTGCCATTGCCACAGCAGTAGCCAATCTAACATCTGTGACAGACACTTGTGGTCTCATATAGGCGTTGGCGACTACAGCTCCGTATTCTGATTGGTTCCATGTCTCTTTAATTGCATACACATGCCTATACCAGTTTTTTTTGTCCCTTCAGTGTGTTTACAAAGACATTTTACCACTTTGGATCATTGCTATAGGTATTCAACAGTTTTTTTTTAACTTTTAAATTTACATTGGGAAATTTTCTAACGCCAGCACTCTTTTTTAACTGTTTTTAATAAACTCAAACGATATCTTAAATAGTTAACGATATCTTAAAAACTTTATCTTTAAACGATATCTTAAATAGTTATAAATTACCTGCGACAATCATTCGTATGCATCAAATTCGAGTGCAGCATGAAATAGTCGTAACTTTAATTAGTTTTTCTAAAGGGAATCTGATAAAAAGAATTAAAATTCTGATCTATAATTATTTATTTTGCCTTTAGAAATTCTATAAATTAACTTATTATCTAATTTTTTGCGAATAGATTCGTCCTAAGAGAAAATCTATGTTTTTTGGATGACATTTCATTATATTTTGTATTACTGGTAATCTATTAGATGTTACTGGTATACTGTTATATATTTTGATATTGCTGATTAATTACTGGTAAATTTTTTCTTTTTAATAACTTTAAACTTTTATTAGGGGAAAACAGTAGAGAATCGTAGGTAGTCTTACTAAATGAAAAAAAAAAAAAAATTAATATAAAAAAAAACACTTGTCAAAAACAATTAAAAATTTACTAAGTGACTTTACTAAGCTAAATCTTTAAAAATGAAGAAAAATGGCCCATTACTTTTCCTTTCCTTTACAAATTATTCTTATTATATACATACAATGATGTAATTTTTTTTATTCTATGAACTTTATAAATATCTTGCAATAAAAAAATTCAGTTCCGAAATTTTAGATTTAACGATCATTAATGAAATTTAATCAGAACATTATAATGAATTTACACTTTATGTGACTGTAAATCCATTGTTTTCTTAACTAGTATTAATTGTCAAATAATTTTTCCAAACTCTTGAATCCTTAACGAGTCGGAATTAATTGCACATTTTTGATAAGAAAAAAACACCGTCAGAATAAATTAAAACTGAATACTACGTGAAAACAACTCATTTAATCCAAAAAAAAAACTTTTAAAATAAACGATTGAGACATACTTAAAGTCCATTATTCCACAAAGTCACCTACTTTGAGATAAATAAAACGGAATAAACTGCTGAGACTCTAAATCCGGTGGACAATAAGTCTTACAATCTACAGCTAAAAAGAAGTCCAGTAATTCAGGTCTTGATGTCATCCACATAATCTCGGTACCCGTGTTTTAATTTTATTCCTTCAACCAGGACTATCCTTTAAATGAACTTGGAAAAAAGCAATAAAAATACAGTGGAAATAAACTTCCTTTTTAGCTCCGTGCCATTAAACCAACCTCTCCAAGCCACCCCTTTACAACTTTCTTCGCAGCGCAGCACTATAAATTCAGCCTATTGTAAGATAACAACCCTCCGATTCGGGGTCCAGAGGAACAAAGTAAGAAATTTGGCGCATACTTCGCCCCCTTTAAACAAAAATACGAGCCACTTTGAAATCGCCGAGTGTGTAGAGAAAAGTAACAAAAAAGGGTCACTAAAGTTGCTGGGACCAGCTAAAGCGCCTTTAGTTCTCCGCGAGTGAAGAAGAAAGGCGGGGGCAATAAAATGTCAGATCTAAATCTTCTCTCCACAGAAGAAGAAGAAGAAAGAAGAGTTTGAGACTGCTTGCCTTGCCTCCGAAGTTAAGGGAAGTGATTATCTCTAGAACGGTATTTTCACACTTAGTGAATGTTTCTGGAAATCGAAGAGAAGCCTGCCTTGTGAGTGAGCAGTTCCTTGTTCCGAGGGTTTTTGAGTTCGAAGTCAGGGAGTGACTCGATTTGGGGCGTGCCTGGGAGGTTCGGTTTGCGAAGAGTTCGACATCAGCAAAGATTCCTTGTTGAAAATTTAATTTGGAAAGTGTCGCTGCCTCGTTTCGCTTGAGGTTAAAACTCAGACTTTTCGGAACTTGATTTTTATCGGAGTCGGTTGGTGATGTGCGTCGAATCTCGAATGGCTTGGTGGCTGGCTCTTTCTATTTTAGAAATGTGAGAGACTTGTTAAATTATTTTAGAAAATAATATATGAAGGGTGTCATGGATGGTAGGATGTATTTATAAGTTTAAAAACATATTTGTTTAATGTCAGGGTTTCTGAAGCAATGTGATTCACTTAAATTTAAAAGTAATAAAGATTAAAATGGCATCTGCTATGCATATTTCAATGTATCATGCCAGAACAGAATTTCTTGAAAGGCCAAGCACCACATGTTCGTTCAAGTTGAATTATATTTTTGTTCATTTTAATCGTTTCATTGAATGAGTCACTTTAGTATTGCAAACGATCCGAAAGCACTTTGTCTCGCATTTATTGTTTAAGAAAATATCCCATTTCCTATTTATTTGATTTCATATAATCACGTGCTCAAAATGACATTTTTCTAGAGTTTATTTGCTGCCGTAATGAACTTATATATTTTAAATAAGAGATTTTGTAAATGCAATGGCAACACGTTAGTAAGAGCCGATTTTATGAGATGCTTGTGCAGATAAAATTTTTATTTTTCGCTTACGGATTTTTGTTCATCCAAAAAACCTCATCTCAAAAAAAAACATGACAAACAACTGACTTGATAATATTACAAGAAGTTTGGTAGAATACGTTTATAAGTTTAAAAAAAACAACATATATTTATTTAAGTGATTCTGAAGCAATACACTTTACTCGAATTTCAAAATAATAAAGGTCTCAAATTTCAAGTTAACAGGTGTCAAAATTAATTTAGACGTATTTTGTCTTTAAAAGTCATAGAACATTATAATCCTGAAGTAAATTATTAAAGTAGATTTTTGATAGGAATTCTGTCTATTACAATGATTCTCGTAGCAGGACATTGAAAAAATTTCTGTTGGGATATAAATTGTAAACATATCAGCTCGGATCCCAGATGTGTCATAGAGTTCAAAGGAAATGAAAATATGGATGAAAGAGTTAAAATTTTATTGCCATGCATTACTTTTTGAAGACTGAAAATAGGAAACATATACAAATTGAATAATATTCTTACATAGCCGACAGATTTGTATTGAAAGTTTCTTCATCTCACTTCTACTTATAGACGCTCAATTCAGAGATAAAAATGAATATTCAATATAAATAAAGCTTATGTTGGCTGCTCTCTTATTTTCAATTGCTTAAATATATTTATTTCCATTTTAATTGTAAACATAATTTTATATGTCCAATTCTACTCCTGTGCATTTGGATATTTTAGGACATTAGACAATACACAATGAGGGATCTTGTTTAAGCAATTGAGGAATTTAGTTTTATATTTCCTAATAATACTCGTAATTTTCAGCATAAAAGGGGTGTTCAAATGAAAAGGGTACGAAACGTCATACTAACGTAACCTTTAAGGTGTTTTGCCTATTTTGCAATGGAAGATAGTATCGAGTCATCTAAGGATGCAATTAGACTCCCCGGCGTAGATTAGAGCATGCGCAGGAGAGAGCAAAGTTTCTTATAAAGAACGCTGTGCCATTGACGTGACAGCGCATGAATGCAATACGAGCTAATCCAAATTACATCACTATATCTTTAGACAGACACATTAAATCTCTTGAAGACTGGTGCTTGAAATGGAAAATTGAAATTAATGCCTCTAAAACCGAAGCCATATTCTTTTCAAGATATAACTTTACAAAGAAATTCCGTCCCTTCCAAGTTAAAAATCAAATTATTCGATGGTCTAAGGAATATAAATACATAGGAGTCATATTAGACACAAAACTAACTTGGAAGCTCCATTTTAATTATATAATCAAAAAGTTTCGAGACCTAACTCATAATATTTTCCCCCAAATCTCTCGAGACTCCAAAATGACCAGGCAAAACAAAATGCTTATTTACACCGGCTATTTGCGACCGGTAATTACTTATGCTTACCCTGTGTGGGGTTATGTTCCTAAGACCAACTTAATATTAGTAAGGCTACAAACTGGATTAATCAGAAACATCTGCAGGATGAATTGGTGTATGCCCAGTAATAATATGTATCTAGCTCTTAATTAATCTCCCCCCCCATTAAAAAAGTTTATTAAAAAACTAGCCTGTAAATTCTTCAAATAAATGGATAAAGTTGATAACGCTGCAATAAAAAGCATTCCTAGGAACATCTTCAACCCTAAAATCAGGTGACCTAGAAATTTACTGCTCTAAATTTAATATTAAGTTATCTTGTCTAATTTCACCAGAAATTCCATCAAGTTGCAAAGTAAACTTCATCTTTTCCCAAGAATGTATAGTTCTACACCCCTCACCCAACAATAGCCAATTACAACGCACCCTGACTAGCGGTGATTCATCCACCTCCACTTCTAACTAAAGCTGTTGAAGAGGCCACTTCGAAGATAACCACGGCTGATAAGTGAAAGCAAAGTCGCTCCACTTCCGTCAGTACCTGGGATAAGCCCCTGCAGGGGCTGTGTGCCCCGTGAACCCAACAACTACCGTGGCAGTGCATGTGGATAGGATTCCTCGAGCTTAGAAGAACCATTAATTCCAATGAATACTGTGAAAGACTACGCATGCCAATCAAGAAACAAAGACCGGGGCTACTTACAGATGGTTTGGTTCTGCTCCATTATAACTCGTGTCTACACTTCTTTGGGTCACACAAATACTGTCCAAGTTCCAGTTAAAGCAACTCGACCATCCGCCCTAGAGCCTGGTCATGGCGCCCTACGATTTTCATGTGTTGGATCCCTTGGGGAAAAAAATAAACATCTAAAAAGAAGTGCTTCAACTCGGACGGCAGACTCAAGGACGCTACGAAGGACTGGGTCTCGTCACGGCCACAGGAATTCTGGGAACAAGGGATCCTTCGGATTTTTAATTAATGGGATCGTTGGGCTTAGGCTTTGAATAAAGTCTTCATTTATATCCACAGTGTCATTTTGTACCTTTTCATTTGAACACACTTTACAATTAATATTTTAATGATTTATGTGTAACTCATTTTTAGCAATTTTATGAACATGTATTATTTTCACTTACTTATGTTGTTGTGCTGCTACTAATGGCACTTGCCATGGACAAGCACGCTGACGGTCGTCATCGATTTTAAGACAAATAAGCGTCTCTTGTTTTTGAAGTAGCGCCAACTAGGTCCAAGAGTACGACTTAGCTACACACTCACCACATTTGCTTGCACAGCCCCTTTTTACAGGGGGAGGGGGCACAATCACAAACCTCACAGAAGAGCCATGTCCTAGCCTGGACCCCAGCCCAAGATGCCCAGATCACGAGGAAGACGCGCTATCTCTGTGCCAGGACGCCGGCTTACTTACTTATTATAACTCATGGCTGAGCGGTACTGTTTAAGGATATGCTCAGTATTTATAAATACTGAAATAATTTAACATACGTAATAAACAGATGGATGCTTACTAAGTATCCCCAGTAAAATATTGATATAAAATATTTTTTGGATCATGAAAAGGTTTTCTTTTTACACAAATATATTTTTTTCTAAAAATTCTCAATAAAATAGTTTAAAAAAAAACTAACTTAACCGTACCAGTCTCATGCAAAGAAGCACAAAGAGATAACGAGAGAAGGTCGCGATACGATCCCGCGGCGCTAGAGCCAGTAGCAAAGTAACATGACTATAATACAAAAGTCGACTTCTGGATCGTAGATGTTATCTGGATTATGAAGCTACCCACAATGTTGCCTTATCAATCTAGTTGGAAATCATCTGAATAACATCATTCAGATATTAGATGAATAAAATGGGAGGATTATTTATAATATGAATGTCATAGAATTGTAATCAAGTTAAGTAGTTGGAGATATTAAATTATATATTGGGGAGGATTATAAAATAAGTAAATTATAAGGAATTCCAAAATAAAAATATACTTTTTGCACTATTGTATTCTTGTACTCAATTCACAAGGACCTAAAGCTCGTAATAAAATCAAGCATAATTTAAATGTCAGAACTTTCCTCATCAGAAATATTAAAATTTTAATATCTTAAACAAGTTTTATATTATGTTTAAATATTTAAAAAAAACACCTACTTCTTTATAGTTTAAAAAATGCCCGCTTCTATAATTTAAAAAAAAGATTAAAAGGAAATCTTCTATGCATATTTCAATGTATCATGTCAGAGCATCATTTCTTGAAAGGCCAAGCACCACGTGCTCGTGCGAGTTAAATTATATTTTTATTCATTTTAAATGTTTCACTGAATGAGTCACTTGAGTATTGCAAACTATCCAAAACACTTTGTCCCGCATTGATTGTTCAAAAAATATCCCGTTTCCTATTTATTTCATTTCACATAAATCACGTGCACAAAATGACCTTTTTCTACATTTTAATTGCTGAAGTACGTATCTTGTTTGTTTTTTAAATCAGAGTTTTTGTCAATGCAATGACAACGCGTTATTAAAATCTGATTTTTTGAGATGCTCGAGGAGATATAATTTAATTTTTAGCCAACGGACTCTTGTTGACGCCACAAAATCTCATTCCAAAGCAATATCATGTTCTGACATAATAATAATATTGAGAGTATGTTTAAAAGCCCTTTTCTTTCGACTATTTCGTTTAAAATTGCCTTTAAATTCATTTTTAAATACAAAATATTGAAACTAGCTCTATTAAAAGAGCTCTCATAAATTAAATATCCCGTCATTTTATCAGAGTTTGTTATGAAAAACTTTTTAAATAGGCAATCAAAATTAATAACGATATCTAGAGGATGAAGTTAGAATTATAAGCAGATGACCCCGAGACCTGCACTGCAAATGAAATAGTACCACTCCGAATGTGCTCCACAAATGCTTAATTATCTTATGCATTTATAACATTTTTGTTAATACATTCATTGAGAAATGAGTTTACAGATTGCTCAAATACGAAGTCAAAACATGAGGGTGTGCCCCAAAACTTCGCCAACTCGAAGCTTTTCTTTTTGTATTTATTTTCCAACGAAGTACCCCATGAACCGCCTGGATTGTGACCACCATATGTAACTCACAGAAACACACACTCTCCCCCCTTTTTTTTTATCTGCACTTTAAATGTTTTCTTAGCACTCTGTTTTGACCAGCCATGAACTCCCCTCGCGCTCTTTTATCTCTCGTCAGAGACACAACTTCTGGTGACCTCTTAAACACCGCCACGACACTTGTTTACGCAGTAAAAACAAATGTATTCCACCGCGCAGATGAAATAGTGCCACATGTTCCATCGCTCGGAGTGATATATGGTGCTCAGACATCTGTTTATTTATAGCCTCGGCAATCGAAAGCCAGCACTTGGCCTACTTCCTCGGAAGATAGGATGGAGTGGGGCTCTGTTTTGTGTCGGTCCCGCCCGATTTGGCGCGATCCTGTCAAAAGATGATTGCCTCTCAAAAAGCGTGCAGATAGCGAGGAATAGATTGGAGATGGCGGGATTAAGTAGAGGTTAACTGGTGTGCATTTGGCGGTTGATGTGAGAAAGTTTCAACTCTTGGCATGCGTTGAGGGTGTGATCTCGAACAGTTTATCGGTTGTTATTATTATCAGATGGATCTGGTTTTCCTCATTTCATGATGGGAAATTCAGCATGATATTCATCTCAATCATGATTGTTTAAGATATGTATAGCGAAAATTACAGATTTCAGAGATAATATCTATGTTTTTAGGTAGGGGCTGCATTTGGGATTTCTTGGTTTAAGAACATAAAGTTATCTTCGAGGTTTTGATTTGGGAATTAGGTAGGGGCTGCATCTTGGAAAATAATCATAAGTACTTATATTTTATCATGTCAAAACATAATGTTGTTTTTGGGATTAGGATTTTGGCTTCAACAAAAATCCGTTGACGAAAAATAAAAATTAATAACATAGAAAAATGTCATTTTGAGCGCGTGATTATATGAAATGAAATAAGTAGGAAATGGGATATTTTTCAAAACAATAAATCCGAAACAAAGTTTTTTCGGATCGTTTGCAATACTAGCGTGACTCATTCAATGAAACAATTAAAATGAATAAAAATATAATTTAACTCGCACGAGCACGTGGCGCTTGGCCGTTCAAGAAATGATCTTCTGACATGATACACTGAAATATGCGAAGCAGATTTTATTTTAATCTTCATTTCAATTCATTTAATTCATTCATTTTAATCTAAGCTCAAAATACATTGAAGAGATGTTTAATTAAAACGAAAAATTTTCAGTTAAATCCAAATTTGTTTTCAAAAATTGAAGAGATATGGTACTATTGATTAAAAAGCTGAACCTAAATTCTTCTAGTTCAGAAATTTATCAAAACCTCGAAGTTAACTTTATGTTTCTGAACCAAGGAATAAGGTGTATTTCCATCCAATCAATCTTTAAATACTGAAGTTTGAAAATGAAAAAATATATATGGTCTTTTCAATTTTGAAGCATCAAAATAACTCTAAAATCTATTTATAATTAGTGCATTATTTACTTTAGAAACTATAAATTATATTGAGGAATTATTATTTCAAATGAGAGCAAATACTAGGTATAGAATTTTCATAAGTTTTTCAAAAAGATTTTTTTTTTCAACGTTTAGACTTTGTGAAAATAGTACCTACAGAGCAAATAATATTTAAACGTAAATTATTCAGTTATGGAAAACAAATGTAACTTATCAAAAAATGAAAGCAAAAACTACATTCAAATTGTTTTTGTGAAGGATAAATTAAAATGGTTTTCTTGCTGGAATGATCAATGGAAATTTTCTTGCATATTTTCCAATAAATTCCCCCTGCATAAAATTGTGTACTTCAATTAAGGCCACGAATAGACATAAAAAAGTAACGAAATATAAATATAGGTCTTTGGCTTGATTTTAGTGTTTATATTGAATCTATTGTATATATTTTAATCACATTTTTTCCTACCTGATTGAAATCAAAATTTGTCACAAAATTATAATTGTAGCCACAAGATCACAAAACTAATTTTGTTGATTTGAGACATTAATATATGAATTTCTATGTTTATACAAAAGTACAAAATATACATACAAAAGTACAGATCAATTCTTCCATAATTCTGGTTCGAAAATTTAGATGTGCATACAATTTAGGTGCTAAACACCCCTAGTAGTATACAGATATTGTATGACATTGATCAATATTTGTAATATTGTTTGATATTGGGGAATATTACTTAATATTATATAATATCGCACAATATTGTACAATATAGTGCAAAAGGCTGTGATACGTGGGACGTGAACGAAATTTTATCTATGTGTTTTCATTTAGTATTTATTGAATTCATTTGTTGGCTAGACTTTCTATGAAAATATTTCGTTTCAAATTTGATATAAACCTAAATATAACCAAGTCTTAAGACTACTACAAACTTTCGTTTTAACTAGTTCATGGATAGGCACAATGGCAAAAAATATGCTTATAGAATGCAACGACGTGCTTAACGTGATGATTTATTGAATTATTTTAGAATTTTTGTGATTTTCAATGTTGTGGCATTCCTTATCGGAAATTGATCTTTCTTTATAAAAGAAGCGACCAAATTTTGAATTATAGACAAAGTTTTTTTTTTCTTTTTAGCATACATACACACAATACTACATCTTATATAGAGCTTAATTTGTATGAAAGAAAAAAAGGTTGCTTCTCTAATGAAACCGCAGAAAATGTTTTTTTCTTGAATAATTGTTTTTTAATAAAAAACCGGATATGATGTGCATTGTGATAATTTTAAAAACTTTATAGCCATCAGTCGATGCAGTCAAATAATAGAATTCTGGACAGAATAATTTCAAAATATGTGAATGATAGCGAAATTATTTTTAGTTTATGTATTTAAGAAAAAATTGAAATAACAGGTGATATTCAACTTGACAATCCAAAAAGCATCAATATTCTTTTTATAAATTGAAAAAAACAACAACATTGTATCGCTTACAATACTATTTTGCTATACTATATTTTTTTACTTCAACTATAATAAAGAAACCATTTCTCTTAAAATACTATTTCGCAGTAAGACGAAAATAGTTTGGTATATGAATAATTTTAGCAAAAATTGCAGAGTAAAATTTCATACGATGGCAAAATTATATATGTAACATTATTATTTGTTGAAAACGGAAGGTAATTTCGAAGGCATAGATGACACTTTGAATTTTTAAGTTCGTTTTATTCAACCACGGGAGATAACGATCTATTTACAAGAGGCGCGGGCTAGGCGCGTCCGCCCACAAAGCGACATAAAAGGTGAAGCGTAAAGAGAGAGGGAAATCATTATCCCTGGTCTTAAATACCATGAGATTTTGATAGGGGAAATATTTTTTCATTGTGCTTTAGACTATGAGATTTCGATGGGGATTTCCACAACACGACACCCGCTTGATCAGGCTAGGGAAATAGGAATATTTCAAAAAGTATTTTAGATCAGCAATTTTTTCCTTTCACTCGAAGCGTGGGAATCTGTTGACTTTTAGCCTATTCAGTTATTTTACACAGATTCTGTTGAATTAATCAACTAGGGCAAGTGGAATGGAGTTGGAAATAAGAAAATATTTTAAAAATGAAGTTACTTTGGGCTTAATTGAATTGAAAGTTAGGAAATTAATTTGGATTTGAATTGGAGTTTAAAATATCATCATCATCACACTAATATATATATATATATATATATATATATATATAACTGAAAGGAAAAGACAAAATTTAATTAGCACCATAAAAAATTATTTTAATTTTTGCAGTTTTGTGAAATAATTTAATGTTGCGCTTTTATTTAATTATAAAAGTGTGATTTTAGGACTTTTTCCAATTAAAATCATATTAATTTAAATGTGACACATTTTTCAAAAATAATAAAAATAACTAATAGTAATAACTAATTAATCTATAGAAAAATTTAATATTTTATATTTATATAAAAATAATGCTTTATAATTAAAAAAGTATCAAATAGGCTGTTTAAATTATGTTTAAAAAGTTTTATAATTACTTTTTACGATTAAATTTTTTTAAATTTTGTCTTTAATATATATAGGCCATTTTGAAACCAACTTTTTAGAAACTTGTTATATTTAATATTTAGTCTGTCAAAATTTGATCTGAAACCTATTCATGTAAATATTAAATTAAATTTTTTAATTTTAATAACTTGGTGCAGAAAAGGGCTCCTGGGATTTGAAATGTAATGGCCCTTAGAAGACAGAAATGATTTCTGGGTAATATTACTTTATTTTGCACTTTCATCACATTAAAAAAAAACCAGGAGCATATATCATGTCTTCATGATTAGTTCTTGATCTCTATACGCGTTTTTTTCTCGCTTACCTGTAGTTTCAAAACATTTCTGAGTTACCAAAATTTAAAATGAATACATTGATGTTATAATTTTCTCTACAGACGCTGGAAAAATCCTAACAATAATATAAAAGTTAAAGGAATTCTCATTATAAATAGAGGTATTCTCATTTCAGACTATTTTTAAACCTTTTTACATTGATAGATAATGTTAAAATTCGATATTGATCTATAATTTTTGAACAAGGAGCTAACATATTTTGTTCCGAATTTAATCTTTCGTATATGCTCCAACAAAGTATGAAATACTTGGCGAATTCTTGCTAAAATTTAAAATATGTAGTTTTAAGAAAATACACTCATTTTTCTTCTAATTCAGTGAATTTTAGATTTATTATATTCACACGCATACATTTGGACGTACACACAAATGCCTTTTTGACATATATCACCGAAAATTTAAATATATATATGTATACAATTAAACCCAACATAATTTTAATTTTTGTCAATAATCAGAAATATGTTTATTTTTCAGATAAAAAAAAACTAAAAAAAGCAGAGATCTTAAAATATAACTATATAAACAAATTTCATCTTCATATATTCATTTACAAGAAAATAAAAAAAGTAAATTTTTCATCAACTCGAGGATGCAAACGATTTTTAACAATGTTACCATGGTAACCCAATCGAAGGGAAACATTTACTTCAGTTTTGTATAACAGACGATATTCTTGCTACATCATTAATAAATCACGATATATACGCGATTTTGTTTTGCTGTACGAAAAAAAAGGTTATTTCCTTAATACTTGAACTCATTTCAGATTCGTTGTTTATTGTATGATTTCGTTTGAACTCAACGAAAGCTTTCCAACTATAGTTAACTCGAGTTAAAGAATAATTTTATTTTCGTGATAGTTAACCCAGACCAATTTATTTCGCACGCAGATTGCCCTCTATAGGATTTCATGCAGCTTGAAAGTTTTCCGTAGAGACCCATTACGAGTTGGGTTGCAGATGGGGGCCACTTATTTTGCTTGATGCATCGCTTGAACCAACCCATTCTAAATATATGGGGCTGGAATAACGTCAGAATTTGAGACAAAAGTGATTTCAGACAGTATTGTTGCCCCAAATTAAAGACTATTCATACAAACTAGTTATATAATATTTTATCTATAAAATATTAAACTATTTATATAATATATTAGGAAGAATGGATGCATTTGAAAAATTTATTAATTCAAAAGTGATTTTTAGTAATCTTGTTCTTCAAATTGAGAGATCATAAACGTTTTCTCATCATTATAAATATTTTATTCAATTTTGATTACGCTAATAAATAAAATATAATAAAAGATTAAAATGAAGTATGCTATGCATATTTCAATGTATCATGTCAGAACATCATTTCTTGAACGGCCAAGCACCACGTGCTCGTGCGAATTAAATTGTATTTTTATTCATTTTCATCGTTTCGTTGAACGAGTCACTTTGGTATTACAAACGATCTAAAACACTTTGTACGCATTGATTGTTTAAAAAACATATCACATTTCCTATTTATTTCATTTCATATAATCACGTGCTCAAAATGACATTTTTCTATGTTATATTTGCTGTAGCAATCAACATTATTTTTAATCAGAGCTTTTGCAAATGCAAATACAATGCGTTATTAAATGCTGATTTTTTTAGATGCTCGTGCAAATAGCATAATTTTTATGTTTCGCCTACGGATTTTTGTTGACTCCAAAACAACATCATGGTTTCACATGCTAAAAATGCATTTATAATATTTAAAAAAATATTCGTTTTTCTTTCTTATACGTAGAATAAAGAATGCAGAATAATCATAGGAAAAATCGAACCCGAGATTTTGATATTTTAGGCATTCTTGAGTTCGAAAAACAAATTTTTGGAAAATGTTCTGTAATAAAGTTAACTCAAAAATGCTTTGAGCTAGACAGTCGTAATTCAATATACAGTCTTGACACCAAATTTGCAGATTTCGATTAAATTTTTAGTAAAACGTAATCAGAAAAAATCCGTCTGTTCGAAAATAAGTTAACATGATTATTAGAAAATGAAGACAGCTAGATAAATAAAATTCGGTAAATTGTTTTAATATCTCTAGTGTAGCCACTAATTAAACTTTGAGTCAAATACATTTTTGGATTGTCTGTCTATCTGTTTATACTTTTAGTAATAAAAAACAAAAAAATTCAAAAGTTAAGTGACTTATACATATAAAATTTGGTAAGAGAATTTGGGACAACAAGTGAACTTTTGTGTCAACTTTTTGTTTTAAACGTTGAAGCCTGTACTAAAACATCAATTTGATTTTCTGATATTATTAACCGCATACTAGAGATTAACAGCCAAATAATTCGCCTTGGCTCGAATACATGCCAAATTCAAGCCAAAAGTTAATATTTCGCAACTTTTGTTCGCCAATATTGTGTAAGACGTTTGTTATCGTTAGACATTTAGAAAGAAAGTTTTGGGTAATTCACTCTCGTGGTTTTACTAAGTGATAAATGAAACTCAAATAAGGAAGAAACTCCTACCCCCAACAATTTATGATTAAAAGAGAAACAAAGGACAAGTTTTTGTTTAATTTAATTAATAAATACGGTTCTTTTCAATTAAAAATGTATTCAGTCATTTTGATGAACGATTAAGAGAATTTAATTATATTCTTTCTTTTGATAATAAACAACTAATAGAATTTTTTTTTAAAAAAAAGTCAATTTCTACTTAGGTCAACAAAGGAAAATATTTTAGTTACTTTTTATTAAATAATTACAATTAATATAAATTAATTTACATTAATCACAATTATAATTTTAATTTATCAAAAAATTATTGATTTTCGGAAGAATTGAATTCGCATTCTTCATCTCCAATTAAAAAATACCGAAATCCCTGCATTTTACCGATTGAGCTACTGTTGATTTTAATTTTCATTACATGCTGCTAAAAATCTATTTAAAGTGTTCAAAATTTATTAAATTTAATTCATGAATTAATATTTGAAGAAACTGTATTAGCATCAAGTGTCATCCACTACAGGTTAAAAAAAATTGTATTTGAATTTGAGTGGATGAACAAAAAATATATTATTATTAACGATTGAAAATATGAGCAAGATGTTTAGATATATACAGGGAGAGTGTGAAATAATAGTAGGAATTGAAAAGTGTGTGTGTGTTTTGGTTCTTTGCAGAACAAGCCCTTAGAAACAAAGCTTCATATTTGATAAAAATTTACAGAATTAAAATGAACACACCAGATTGTATTTCGTAAACTTTTTATTCCAATTTTAATTTATTAAAATGAATTACATTTTTTCTCTCTACTTCTTTTTGAAATATCATAAAGTAATTTTTACTGCATCGTCAAATTTCCTTTTCAAATCAGATCATTTGATAATCGTAAGTAGGAAGTCAATTTTTTTCTCCAATTGCAATAAATTTTGAAAAAAGTGAGATATTTTTCTAAGCAAATATTATTAAGTAACTGAAAACCTTTCTCTTTTTACAACAAAAGAGCAACAATATAATCTGTCCTCTCTAAATCACGATGAAAAATAATTTTAAAGAGTCCATTATCTCAACAAGACAGCCATTTTATCGTTAGTTAACATGGATTCAACTATAGTTACGATTTTATCTTAGATTTCCAGAATTAGACGTCGGAAATAGAGTCTACTCTTTAAATTCTGATTTTAATCCTTTTGGAATGGCAGTACTTTTATATAATACGATGTTACAACAATTGCATCGAAACTTACATGGATTCAAATTTCATTATAAATAGTAATCTTCCAGTTTTACGTGGTAATAAGCGAGCGGCAAGTCGAATTCGACTGAGTTAAATCACGTCTAATAATTTTGGAGATGCCTCTAAATTTAATATAATGGTATAGCAATTTTATCAAAAATTACTTTATTTTCATATGGATTGAAATATGATAGTAAATAGCATTCTTCCAGTTTTCTATAATAAAACACCAATAATAAAGCTTGTGCTATGATATAATGACTTCAAATTATTTTAGAATAGCTCATTATCCTAATGTAATGATGGTAAAATTCTTTTACAACGTATTTTCTTATGGATTCAAATCTGATTATAAGCAATTTTCTTTGAGTTTCGAAGGATAAAAAGAAAGAAACCTACTCTACCAAATTATTTAATTTCAGACGGGACCCTAATATGATCCAATATTGCAATTATTTTGTTGAAAGCATATTTTTACATGGATCCAAATCAAATTGTATATATTGTCCCAGTTTTTAATATAAAATGCCAAAAATCGGATACGTCCCAGCTAAATTACATCTGGCCATTTTAAAATAGCCCCTAGATTAAAATAATATTCTGATCTACCAATCGTTTACTTAAGTTAATAGTACCAGAAAAATTAATCAGTCTATTTCGGTTTAATCGTAATGTCTTGTCGTGTCAGAGAGTAACTAGCACAATATGATATTACAGTGAGTTTTAGAAGTTATTGCTTTTTGACCAGTGGCGACTTAACGTCAAAGATATTAGCAGTACTGTAAGGATATTTACGAAGAAAAAGTATTTCTAAAAATTGTAATCTTATTCATAAGCAAGCTAAAATTTTAACTTTCAAATATAATGGTATTTGTGGTAGACAAATAAAGTTCAAAGCTAGTATCGAGCGATTTGTATTTACATATTAAATTTTCTATTCAATAAAATTAAAAAATATAAATTTTTGACGTTTTGCAAGTTCCAACGTCTTTTTTTACATAAAGTAATTAATAACAATTGATTCCTCTCTTTAACAAATATTCTTTTCAATAATATTTTGGAAAATTATTATTATTTTTTCACAAAAAAAGGATGCTCAGTTAAAAATGAGCATGCGATAAACCGAAAATGTTTTTTTTTTTCGAAACAATGAGTCAAACTTTGCGCAAGCAAATAATGAAAGAAAGCACAAAAAGAAGTAAAAAAAAGCTGCTAAAATGAAATAGAACTTCGTATTGTAAATAGTTATCTTTCAATTTCTCATGATAAAAATCAGAAATCACTCCTGTAACTACACCAATTCTAGCTAAAGCCTTATGTCTAATAATCGTTAAGAGGCAATTCTAACTAAAGCATTATGTTTAATCATTGTAAAAAGGCAACAACCTTCATCTAATTTGATATTACAGCCATTCCTTGATGCTTACACATTGTCACAAGGATTTAAATCTGATTATTGACACATTTTGACATGCATTAAAATTTGATTGTAAATAGTTATCTTTCCATTTTCCATGATAAAAATCAGAAATCAATTCTGTAACTACAGCAATAACAATCAGTAACTATAGTAACTAAAGGATGATATCTAATCATTGTAAAGAGGCAATTCTAATTAAAACAAAATGCTTAATCATCGTAAAGAGGCAATTCTAATTAAAACCTAATGCTAATCATTGTAGCGAGGCAACATCCCTAATCTAATTTACTCTTATAGGTATTCAAAGATGCTCAAGTATTTTCACAAAGTTTTAAACCAAATTATTGATATATTTTGACATGTATTCAAATTTGAAGGTAAATAGTTATTTTTCAATTTCACATGATAAAAATCAGAAATCATTCCTGTAGTTGCAGAAATTCTAACTAAAGCGTGATGTCTAATAATCGTAAAGAGGCAATTCTAGTTAAAACATAATGTTTAATCATTGTAACGGGGTAACAGTCCTAATCTAATTTTCTATTATAACCATTCAACGATGTTCAAGTATTTTCACAAGGTTTTAAAGAAAATTATTGATATATTTTGACATGTATTCAAATTTGATTGTAAATAGTTATTTTTTAATTTCCCATGCTAAAAAATAGAAATTTAAAACCATGCTAAAATAGAAAACAATTCTAACTAAAGAATGATGTCTAATCATTGTAAAGAGGCAATTCTAACTTAAACATAATACCTATTTATTGTAAAGAGGCAACGGCTTTAATCGAATTTGATATTATAGCCATTCATCGAAGCTCAAGCATTTTCACAAGGATTTAAACCATATTATTGATACATTTTAACATGTATTATATTATTGATACATTTTGACATGTATAAATGTGACAGTATTTGATGGTACAGGGATTTAAACCAGATTATTGATACATTTTGACATCATTATATCATTGATACATTTTGACCTGTATTGTAGTGACATTTTGACATGCACTGTTGAGACATTTTGACATGCACTGTTGAGACATTTTGACATG
>JAOUZG010008327.1:6146613-6179887 GCA_026289955.1 Argiope argentata | reverse complement strand
GCACTGTTGAGACATTTTGACATGCACTGTTGAGACATTTTGACATGTACTGTTGAGACATTTTGACATGTACTGTTGAGACATTTTGACATGTACTGTTAAGACATTTTGACATGTACTGTTGAGACATTTTGACATGTACTGTTGAGACATTTTGACATGTACTGTTGAGACATTTTGACATGTATGTTCATACAATATTTGATGGTAAATAGTTTTTCATTTTTCCATGATTAAAATCAGTATTTCTGTAACTACAGCAATTCTAACTAAAGCACGATGTCTAATAATTGTAAGGAGTCACTTCTAATTGAAACTCAATGTTTAATCATCGAAGCTCAAGCATTTTCACAAGGATTTAAACCAGACTGATACATTTTGACATGTATACATAATACAGTGTTTGACGGTACAGAGATTTAAAAAAAGATTATTGATACATTTTGATCTGCATTGTTGATACATTTAGACATGTATTGTTGATACATTTTGACATGAATGTATTTACAGTATTTGATGGTAAATAGTCATTTTTCATTTTCCCGTTATAAAAATCAGAACTTTTATAACTACAGCAATTTGAACTAAAGCATGATATCTAATCACCATAAAGAGGCAAATCTAACTAAAACTCAATGTTTAATTATTGTAAAGAGGTAAGAGTCTTGATCTAATTTGACATTACAGACATTCATCGATACTTACACATTGTCATGAGGATTTAAACCTGATTATTGATACATTTTGACATGTACTTTAAATACATTTTGGCATGTATACATATTACTGTATTTGATGGTAAATAGTTATTTTTCAATTTTCCATGACAAAAATCAGAAATTATTCCTGTAACTACAGCAATTCTAACTTAAGCGTAATTCTTATCATCGTAAAGAGGCAATTCTATTTAAAACATGATTCTTAATCATTGTAACGAGGCAGTATTTTCACAAGGTTTTAAACCAGATTATTGATACATTTTGACATTATTATATCATTGATACACTTTGACATGTATACATATGACATATTATTGATACATTTTGACATTTATTATTGATACATTTTGACATTTATTATTGATACATTTTGACATGAGTACAAATGACAGTATTCGATGGTAAATAGTTATTTTTCAATTTCCCATGACAAAAATCAGAAATCCCTTCTGTAACTATAGCAATTCTAACAAAAGCATGATGTTTAATCATCGCAAAGAGGCCATTCTAACTAAAACTCAATATTTAATCATCGCAAAGAGGCCATTCTAACTAAAAATCAATGTTTAAACATCATAAGAGGCCATTCTAACTAAAACTCATTGTTTAATCATTGTAAAGAGGCAACAGCCTTAATCTGACTTGATATTATAGCAATTAATCGATTCTCAGGTATTCTCTCAAGGATTTAAATCAGATTATTGATACAATTTGACATGCATTATATTGCTGATACATTTTGACATGTATTATTGATACATTTGATATGTGTACATATGACAGTATTTGATGGTACAGGGATTTAAACAAGATATTTGATACATTTTGACATGTAATATTGATATATTTTGACATGTAATATTGATACATTTTGATATTTATTATTGATACATTTTGACATGTATACAAATGACAGTATTCGATGGTAAATAGTTATTTTTCAAATTCCCATGATAAAAATCAGAATTTCTGTAACTACAGCAATTCTAACTAAAGCATGATATCTAATCACCATAAAGAGGCAATTCTAACTAAAGCATGATATCTAATCACCATAAAGAGGCAATTCTAACTAAAACTCAATATTTATCTATTGTAAAGAGGCAAGAGCCTTACAATACAGCCATTCATCGATACTTACACATTGTCACGAGGATTTAAACCTGATTATTAATAGACAAAACCATACATAAAACGGTTTTATCGCACCAAACCCTAAATGCACTAAACGACACTTCACGCCATATTTCTCTGCCGGCCCACCCCCACCTTAATCCAGCTGGCAAAGCCCAGCACTGCCTTCCATCCACTAAAAATAACACCTATCGTCGTTACAGCCCTTCGAATTTACGACTAGACCCTGATGGATGTTTTGGTGATTTGAGGAAGAAAAACCCCTCATGCGCCAGATTTGAACATTGTATACGGGGCTGAGGAAGGGTGTGCATTCAAATATTTATGGAGCGTGTATTTTCTCTTTTAGCGCCTTCGAAGGGGAGGATAATTTATATATTGTTGACCGAGACTTTTTTGTTTAAGCCGTGTGAAGAAGAAGCCAAGTTGAATAACCTCAAAGGACTGTTGCGTCGATTCTAGGATGAATTTTATGGTTTGTTACATGCAGCGGGGTATTTGGGATAGTTCTTTATTTGGATCGTGTTAAAGGCGAATTGGGAATCTGGAGGTGTTGTTTTTTTATTATCATTTTGATATTAACTCAAATAAAACTAAAGATTAACCCTTAGCTCATCGCTTGCTACGCTAAGGAGAAATTAGATTGTTTTTATCATGTCAGATCATGATGTGTGTTTTTGGGATGACGTTTTTGACGCCAGTAAAAATCGGTAGGCGAAAAATTTAAATTTCATTACCTGCACGAGTATCTAAAAAAATCAGCTTTTAATAACGCATTGCCATTGCATTTACGAAAGCTCTGATTTAAAAAGATCAATTAATGACTACAGATAATAAAGCCTATAAAAATGTCATTTTGAGCACGAGATTAAAATGAAATGAAATAAATAGGAAACGTGATATTTTTAAAAACAATCAATGCGAGACAAATTTTTTTGGATCGTTTGCAATACTAAAGTGACTCATTCGATGAATTGATTAAAATGAATAAAAATATAATTTAACTCGCACTATCACGTGTTGCTTGGCCATTCAAGAAATGATGTTCTGACATGATACATTGAGATATGCATAGTACATTTCATTTTAATCTTTAATTATTTTGTTCTTCAGATTTTGATATTATTAATAAATTTGATCGAATTGATTCTTTTCAAAGGTAACATACATTATAATTAGCAATAATTTGTATTATAATAGTATTTATTAATCAAAAATTATTAATTTAAATTAATTAACTAGAGAATTGCCACTACGTAACATGAATAAAAATAAATTGTAAATTAGCAGTATTGATGGAATCGAATTTTCTTAACTGTTGTTATCGACAATTTGCCATGCTATGAGGGAACTAATTGTCCTTAATTCTTTTCATTTATTGTTAAAAATTGTTCTTGAGGAATCTAAATTTAATTTTACTATGAATATTTAAGCTAAAACCCTTTTATTGAATATCCTGGAGTTGCCTTAAACATATTTTATTTAAATAATGATCTAAAATAGTCATTACTTATTTGAATTTTGTTTAAAATTTGAATAGAAACATTTTCATCAAAAAATTGAAATATTATATAAAGCGATAAAAATAAATGAGGTTATAAACTTTTATTTTATATAATTTTAATATGTATTTCTTATGTGTATTAATATTTATGTGTAGTGAATTACAAATTGCCCTTTATAGTATTGTTCTTATTATGTGAAAATAAAATACATAATTTTGAATGAAATAAATTAGTTACAAAATGTTAAATACTAAATATTATTTCTAGATATTATTTCTGGCAATAATTTAATTCGTGAGTATAATTTTGAATACTTTTGAATTAGGAGATATATGGAGTATAATAAAATGAAAAAAGTAACTCTGTTATGGTGTAACATTTAAAATTATTTAAACGATCAGATATCACTTTGAAATTATGTTGCTTTATAAAACTGTATGATTTTAATCTAGAACAAGTGACTTTCTTTGTTCTTCAATATTTTTTATTAGATACCATTTTTATCGAATCATAGCCGCTGAAATTTCTGATTAATATTCTAATGGAGAACAAAATTTCGTAGAATCGGGGTACATTTCCGTTAGCCGGGTGCAACCGAAAATTCGCCAAATAATGTACAAATCCGCCAAATTTCTTACAACGATTTTAAAACTAAAAACCACCAAACAATCTAGAATGCCTCCAAATTTCTTATAGTGATTTTAAAATGATAAATCGTCAAATAATCTAGAATACCTCCAAATTTCTTAGAGTTTTTAAAGGGAAAAACAGCTAAATTTTGTAGAATTCCTAAAAATTTCTTACAACGATTTTAAAGGCAAAAATCGTCTAATAATGTAGAATTCCACCAAATTTCTTAGTGATTTTAAAGTGTAAAACAGCCAAATGTAGAATTCCACCATATTTTTTAAAGCGATTTTAAAGCGAAAAATCGCCAAATAACGTAGAATTTCACCAAATTTCTTAATACGATTTTATAGCAAAAAGTTGCCAAATAGTGTAGAATCACGCCAAATTTCTTACAGTGATTTTAAAGCGAAAAAAAACCAGTCAAATAATGTAGAATTCCGCCAAATTTCTTACAGCGATTTTAAAGGAAAAAGTAGCCAAATAAAGTAAAACTCCGCCAAAATTGTTTTCCGATTTTTTTTTTTTGCGTCCGGCTAACCGAATTGCCCCAGAATTAGAAATAATTTTAAAAAGATTCATAAAATTCAATTTTCAACCTCCAACATTGCTCATCTAGGAAAACTACTCAATAATCCTTCCCTTATATCCAAGAAAGCACAATAATGCTTCTTAAACACGCACTAAACACGCTTTAATCTCATCATCCTCATCAACCCACCCTTTTTCTTCCGAAATGAACCCCTCCGGCAATCTCATCCCACTTCAGAAATACCCATAAAAACTCGCCAAACTCCGCTCACGATCCCCCCTCTAAGAATCCCGATCCATCAAGAAGCAAAGAAAGCTGGTCTATAATTCATTCAACGATCCCGTGTTCTTAACTCTTTCACGGACGACGACTCCGCCATCTACATGTGTACTGCAGGGGAGACAGCGTCCAGGGGAAGGAGATGTGCAGAAGTTAATCTGGGAAGGAGAACAAATAAATAAAGGCGCTTTACTGCACTGTCTTAAAGGGCTTGAAGAGATGATGCAGGCAAGCTAAGCGGTTTTCCTTGAAGGGGTTCTTTTTCCTGTTACCTTGGTTACGTCACTTCCGCTTGTAAACCCGCTTCCTCAAAGCAGCCCTTCTTTCGATTTTCAGGGGTTGTTGCCACAGTTTTTGTTCTGACTACCTTCCTTTCTGTAAATGGGAAGAGGGACCTGCTACATATTTAGCACATTACCTACTGAAAAAGCCATTTTTATGAAAATGACCCCTCTGTCATGTATACCTATCTTTTATTATCGTGTAAGAACATGATGTTGTTTTGGGGATGAGTTTTTTGGCGTCAACAAAAATCCACAGGTGAAAAATAAAAAAAAATGAATCCGTAAGTGAAAAATAAAAACTTTATTATCCGTAAAAGTATCTCCAAAAAAAAGCTTTTAATGACACGTTGCCATCGCATTTGCAAATCTCTCAGAGAATGCTCATTTCTGGCGCATAGCTCAAAGCATTTTTGGGTTAGCTTTATTACAGACAGATGGACATATTAAAAAAAAAATGTTATTTGAATTCAAGAATGCCTATAATATCAAAATCTCGGGTTCGATTTTTTCAACGATTACTCTGAATTTTTTATTCTACGTATTAGAGAAAGAAAAAACGAATATTTTTAACTATTAAAAAGGTGTTTTCTGGTTAAAGTTTTTGCACCAACAAAAATCGGTATGTGAAAAATAAAATAGTTATTATCTTCACGAGCATCTCAAAATATCAGCTTTTAATAACGCAAAGCTTTAAAATTACATTCTTATATTTGATAAAATGGATAAGAGTTTTACATTTTTACGGGAATTCTCCATTGAGTATAAGATGAGAAGTCCAAGAAAGTGAATAATGGATAAAGATACGCTATTCCACTAGGAAATACGAACACAGAAAAAGACAGCCTAAACAGTACAAAAACACTGCTTAGTAATAAAACACAGTACAAAAACACAGTCTAAATACAATTAAAACATAGTAGAAAAATACATCAAAAACAGTAATAAAACACCGTAGAAAATACAACCTAAACAACATAAAAACACAGCCGAAGTATATATAAAGACAACACCTATGGAAATTAACAATAAGCAGGCAAACAGCAATTATTATCGTTAAACAATTGCTAGGTCAAGAATATGATGAAGATGAATGAAAGAATATGGCTAACTTGCTTATTTCTTCATATAGTTGTTTTTTCTCGAAAGGTTATTGAAACATCTAGAAAACATTTGTTCTAATAGAAGTGTCGAGAAAATTTTTCAATAATTTTTAACAATGATTTTCATTGCAAAAATGGAATCTAAATTATTTTCATTGTCTTATAAAATATTTAAACTGAAGATATTCTAACATAATTAAAAGAAAATAAACAAAATGAAAGGAATATATTTGTTGTCTGTATAATTTTCATAAGAATAAAAAAAATCCCTCTCTTCAAGATCTAAGTTACTATCTAGCAGGATATATTGTTGGCGTTTGAATCAAAACTAAGATGTGTAAATCAATTATCAGCCCGTAAATTCTAAGATATAGCAATTATAGAAACACTTAAAATGCAAATGCTGTTCTTCTTAGTGAGGAGCTAATTTGGCTGATTGAATTTATTTTTCTATCTATAATGTTAAGAAAGTTATAATGAGAAGAAAATTTAAACCCCCACCATCTACATCCCATTTGAGCTACATAGGCCATTTATGAATTCGACCGAGATTTTTACATTTTTAACTACCTATTCCAAGCCAGTTAAAATCCTAAGAAAATTACTCTGGTTAAACTGTTTTACAATATGAAAAGGACAAAGCCTTATGCGCATATTATATATATATAACTTTTGAACGAAGTGTGTTTTGGAGTTTAAGGAACCATGATCGGTGAATAGCCGAAGAATTTTCCCCGCAGTATGGTCATGAGAACTGTTGCGAAAATAAGTTTTCCTATAGGATTCGCTTTAAAATAAAGTTGTAGTACCACAAGAGACAACATGCAATTAGAATATAAAATATCCTTCACAATCTCTGATCTATGAAACTATGATACCATGAGACTAATGTAAGGTTATTAAAATAACGTGTTGTTGTTACTTATGACACTTTCCATGGACAAGTCTCACTGATACAACAGCAGATTTTAAGCCGAAGATATGCGTCTTTGATTTCAAATAGGGCCATCTTGGGTCAAGATTATGATTTTAGCTACACACTCATCACAGTTGCTTGCATAGCTTCTTTTTACAGGGGGGGGGGGCACTGTCACACATCTCACCGATAGCACACAGAAGAACAACCCTGCCCTAACCGAGACTCGAACTTGGGACTCCCAGAACATGAGGCAGACGCACTTCTTCTGTGCAGAAAGCCGGCATTAAAATAACATAACTTTAGTATCTATCATAATTTGAAAATATCGTGTCTAACAATATTTTGTTAAGATAATTATAAACTTCCAATTTTATTTAAGAGATTTATTTTACGAGTAAGAGATTTTTAATTGGTACTTACGTATTAGACCGTAGATCTTTATTGTCAAATTTGAAGGCGTCGCCAATGAGTTTCTAAACCGCCATTATTTAAAAAAAGTGTTGAAACTTTGACTTTCGTCCGCCATTTTGTTAGTATCGTTGGCGCCGACGATTTATCGCCAAATTTGAATCCGTCGCCAATGAGTTACTAAACCGTTGGCGTCGACAGTCTAGCACGTAATTATCTTTTAATTTTATATAAGAGATATTTTAGACAAAAACTTTCAAATTTATTATTCTTATTCGACAAGTATGGTTTTCATAAATTGTATTTCTGTTAGCCTTTTAAAAATCTGTTCTGTTATCGCTCTACATTCATAGAAAGTTTTTGATCATATGTTTCCTATAAACTGAAGAAAGAAGAAACTGTCTAGAGTGAGCTATGAGCAGCAAAATAATGTTTATATTCTATACCATCGTAGCGGATGAGATGTTCAGAGCGCAATTGATTTATTCCCCCCCCCAATAGCCATTTTGTGACTACTTAGCATAGGTACATGACACCTGAGGTTTATTCCATTTTTTTGTTCTTTATCTTATTTGGCTTTAAAAAAATCATACAACTGATACAAAAAAAAAAAAAAAAACTCCGTTTGATATTTTTAGCAATCTTTGAGATAAAAACTTAAGGAAACTACAACCTCATCTAGCCCTCATCGATACACCATTATAATCATAATTTGTAAAACCTGGTAAGTTATCGTTATTAGAACAGATATCGATGATTGGCAACAAAACTGGAAATGTTTGTCATATTTATTATTAAGTGAACTGAATATATGATTTCTTTGTTTTCGGTTTACAAGACAGAGTTGCTTGGTGCAATTTCTTATATTTTGGATTGACAAACTATACAAAAGTCATTATTTAAAATAACCATAAATAAAAAATCTTACATTTCCTATGGAATTATCAATTAAAAATTAAAGCAATAAGTTTTTTTTAGAAATCAAAAATAATTTTATTTTAATATCTTCACATAACCTTTTGCAAGATGAGCAATCATTATATATTTAGCGGATTACTTTTGTGACTAAATTTCATTAACTGCTCGCAAACTTAGTGAAAATTGACTGAAATGACTATCAGTGATTAGCTACTAAATAGAAAATGTTTGTCATATTTACCACTGAGTGAGGTTATCTTAATGAACTCAGATATCTCTTAACTTTTTGAGTTATTGTCAATTAACAAGACAGAGTGGCTCCAGTGCTATTAAATATATTTTGGAACAGCCATGTACAGCAATTAATATTTGAAACAACAATGAATAAATATATATTTTCTATGGAAAAATCAGTTAAAAATTAAAACAAGAAGTTTTATGCGAAAGCAAAATATCTTTTTGTATCTACATATAACAGATTAAAAAGGGAGCAATGTCGTCATATCATACTTTATATTATATTATATTATATAAGAGATTGAGAGAGAGAAAGAGAGAGAGAGAGAGAGAGAGAGAGAGAGAGGATTATTTTTGTGATTAAATTTTATATTTGCTCGTTAAACATGCAAAACATTATTAATACGGCTAAAAATAATTGGCTATTATGTAGAAAATGTTTGCTATTATTTATCACTCAGTGAATGAGGCTATCTTTATGATGAATTCTTTGAATTAATTATAATCATCTCTAAAATATTTGAGTTATTTTCAATTAATTAGAAGCAAATACTCTGATACTTTAGTGCGATTAAATAAATTTTAGGCAAAATTCAGTACAATAGTCAGTATTTGAGATAACATTAAATTAAATATCTTAAAGTTTCTATCGAATAATCAGTTAGAAATTAAAGCAAAAAATTTACTGAGCAATGAAAACAATTTTATTCTAGTATCTTCATCTAACATCATGAAGGCGAGCAATCATCATATGTAAAGCGGCTTATTTTTCAATTCCTACTATTAGCTCACACTCTCACTAATATATATATATATATATATATATATATATATATATATATCGTTCGAATTTTCAATCGTTAATAAAATACCTTTTATTCATTCAATCAAGGTCAAGTAATTTTTTTAAAACTTGTTGCGGATGGTATTTGATGTTAATAGTTTTTCAAGTATTAATTCATTAATTTTTATTAATTAAATTACAACTATTTTTCTCGTCTTTATAGTAGTTGCAATTGTTAGGTCGGGATAGCCTGGTTGGTAGGGCATTGGATTCGCATTTCTTGTGCTGCGAGTTCAAACCTTGTCACAAAGTTCTCCATGTCGGGAGTTATACCACTGGGGGTACCTATTCAAAGGTGATACTTATTCGAGTGCTCAGGAATCCATACCCTCAGAAGCTACTACACCCTCCTTTCGTTGTAAAACGAACACGAGAACAACAATTGTAATTATTTAATAAAAAGTAACTAAAATAAAATCTTTCGTAAGGTCCTACATGTTTTCTGATATCCAAAGTAGGAATTGATTTTAAAAAAATTGTCTTTCATATTACTTTTTGTAACCAAATTTCATATTTGATCGTAAAACGAGCAACACTTCTATTCTGTCATATCTAACAATTTCGTTCAGCGAATCAATTTGTGGACGGTCTCCCTTCTCTTCTAATCCATTGGTTTCATAGGCCGACATTATTATCAGAAGGAAAGGGGGCTTTATTGCAGAGAAATAACAGGAGGGAATCCGTCTTCGATTGCCGCTATCTCTCGATCGTCTTGAAGAGGTCCGCTTGACGGCATCGCAATATTTCACCCACAACTCAACGCGAGCCGCGGCTATAAATACACCCGGCGAGGGAGGTGAATGTTTTCATTCCGGGGAAATATTGACACATGTCTGTCGCTCCAAGTGGAGACAGAAATTAATTCGGCGGCCGATGGACTTTTGAACTTTGGGGTGGTCTCCGGATCGAGAGGAAGCAGAGAAAATGTACGGCAATATACCTAAATGGGGCATAAATCTTTTGGCCATCCTTTGATAAGGCCAATAGGTTAAAAGAAAAAAATATTCTTTGAAGAGATGGGATTGATTAATTTCTAAACTTTTTATAAACGATTTTGTACAATTTAATTATAGATATTAGGTTGGGGAAAAATAAATCCATTATTATTTAAAACCATCCTTATTCCTTATTATCGAGTAAATAACGGAATTCTTTTTATTATTTTCTTTCCATATGGAATTTTTTAAAAGAAGAGAAAAAGAAATCCATTATTATTTTACAGCCATCTACCGAGAAATAATGGATTTCTTTCCATTATTTTCTTTCTATATGGAATTTTTTAAAATAAGGGGAAAATAAATCCATTATTATTTTACAGCCATCTATCGAGAAAATAATGGATTTCTTTTTCCCTTATCTTAAAAAAATGCCGTATGGAAAGCAAAAAATGGAAAATAATGGAAAGAAATCCATTATTTTCTTGGTAGATGACTAAAATAATAATGGATCTCTTTTCCCCCAACCTAATATTAACGATGCGTTTTGAAGTATCGCAAAGCTTATATTAGAATGGATCTCATAATTTTGATCCAAAGGTCACTTTTAAATAATGAGAATCATATCTAAACCACCCCTCCCATCTCCCAATTTTCTTCGGCAGTGGTGGCCTGGTGGTAAGGTCTCGCTTTCGGAACCGGTGGGTTTCACGTTCGAGATTCGATTCTACTAAAAAACCATGTTATAAGCGGGTTTGGTGTACGTTAAATCCATCGAGACCAAAAATTATCCCACTGCTGTGATGAGGAAGATTGGAGAGGGAGCTGACAGCTCAAGTGTCATCCTTGTCATCTGACGGTTGCTCAAAAGTATGAAATCCATTCCAAAATATAGCCCTAGTGTTGCTTTACACCGGGACATTAATATAACTCTAGAAAACCTGATTTTCTTACCATATTAACTGGATTATTACATCAAACTTAAAGAAAGTCAGATTTACGAACACGACGTTTCTTTTAGCGAATTCAGTTTATATTTTATCATCAAGTCAATATGCCCGAAGTCAAATAAGAATTATATAATTTCACTATATGTTAAATATGATATGCATCATACCATTTGTAAATTCAGTATGTGACATGCATGATTAGAAATCATCCCAAATATTCTACGTATTAGAAGTTGTATCTAAAGCTTCCAATTTTACCCTTATATTGATAGTTGGAACTCACCAAGAAAGAGTTTTAAAAAATGTTAATAAGTTTTTTTACTATTTGAAACTTGTTCACTCCTGACAGATTGGCAAGGATTAGAGCAATTAATTTTTTTCTTCAACAGTTTAAAAAACTATTGAAACATATCTTGTAGTTTTGAGATGCTGTTGTTCGCAGCACATGTCCAAAATTTCCTTGCTACATCAATTTTATCAAATCCGATTCCGTTTGCCCCACATTGTCAGGCATTATTCAGTGAAATTCAAAGCTTAAATACTATAGTTTGCGTCTTTTGTAAGAAGAAATTCAATTTCAATTAAATTTAGTATGGTGTTATGATATTTAAAATACCAAAGAACTCCCTGCAAAGTCTCAAACGTTGACTTAAATTTGCCAATTTTGTGTTTTAAAGTTCTTTACAACTAGATACAACATCGGTAATTGCTGCTTTCCTTCCTTTTTCCATTTTTGGAAGAAATAATAATAATAAAACCACAACTCCATTGAAATTTTTTTAATTAGGAAAGCCCGCTACAGAAGTTCCCAGCCATAACTACTGTACTTTCTTCTTTCTTTCGCTACCGAGGTACTTTTCCGTTAGACGGTAGCCAGCGAAAAATCTCCAAAGAAATTTGGCGGAATTCTTGCTTAATTGGCGATTTTCCGCTGGCGACTGGCTAATAGAAAAGTATCGCCACCGAAATCCCCGAAATTGAAATCTCTAGCGATTCTCTGTCGGTTAAATGGATATACGTGGAAATATTTATTTAGAAAAAAAATTACGCATTGTACTCAGAAAAAATAATTATATACAATATTATGATGGTGAAAGGGGTGCTTGGTGGGAAGTATGAATAGATGAATTTAATAACTTTTATTCATTACCTTCATTTCACCATATATTCTCTATTGATGCATTTATAAGAAGTGTCAAAGTCTCCCAGCTGTGGCAACTGCATCGATTTCTCTAATTTTCTTTATGTGTGAAATCGCACGACTTTTATTTAATTTCGAAAGATAGAATGTCCGTAATTTAATATTGGCAGAGTTACACATTTCAATAACTGGACCGATTTCGCATATTATTTTCTCCTCCTAGCCGACTTAACTAACCAATCAAAATGTCATATATTTATATACTTAAAAAAAGTATGGGTTTAAAAAAATTAAAATACAGATTCTAGATACTAGTTGGCATTAATAGATTATTAGATACTTTCCCGTTAGCCGGGCGCCATCAAAAAATCGGCAATAAAATTTGGCGGAATTCTACATTATTTGGCGATTTTTCGCTTTAAAGTCACTAAAGAAATTTGGTGGAACTCTATATTATTTAGCGATTTATTGTTGGGACCGGGCTGACGGATTATTATTATTCATTTCGTACGTAAATAATTGTTTTTGATACAAAAAAGGACAGTACAATTCTAGTATACAGTACCATTTTGAAAAAAAAAATGTCGCCAAACTTCTGAACAACTCAACAGGAACCGTAGCTTAGGCAACCAGCCAACGAGCGTACGTGGCAGAAATGACGTCACGGTTCCTTGGTATAAAGTCGCCAAATCAAGGGGTACCGTAAACTAGGATTATACCAAAAGGACAAATAATTTTTTTAAATTCGAAATCAGACAGAAATTTGATTTTATATCTATTGCGCTAGATACCATATGCTGGTATCACATTGATCTTAAAATTCAGTTAAAATAGTTTTATATCAAACATTTAAACCTTGTTTGATTTAAAGCATCAAACAGGGCAAAATATAAAATCAACTGAGCGCTTCTAAATCTCAAAGTAAATATACACTTTGTCGAAGGCAGCGAAAAGTTCATTAATTTTGATATGTATGAAAAGACTCGAAATACTCGTTAGATGGAACCGTTAAAATTTCAAGTCGAGTTGGTTTAATTCCACTTGGCTGTGTTTTAATTCAGAGATATAAAATATGATCAAGTTCAGTTAGCGTCTAATAATGAGTGCTATAATTAATATACAGAGTCAGTAAACTTTCAGACTAGATATAAATTATACAGTTTAATGGGAAGTAGTTAATTATATAAATACCATTTTAACTCTTCAAATATTGAAGTTTATTGGAGCGATTAAATTTAATGGACAGGAATATTTCTTGCTGCCAGGGTGGGAGGGGAGGACTGTCTGAAATATCGCGTCGCATGGATTTCGGATATTAACTGTCTACGAAAATAGAGCGAGAGGTAATGGAAACCGTCTTATCGTAGAGGATTTTGTTGTTTTGATAGGTATCAGAAAATAAATGAGATGCTATGATATCGATGACTATCATTTATTTATTTATTTCATTTTTACTTTCTTGTTCAATTAATATAAAGAAAATATAGCAATCGTCAAAAAACTCGATAATGTTTTTATATGTTTTAGACCTCCCTGACTTCGAAAAACGCTCTTTTGGAAAATGTTCTTCTGTCTATCAGTGGAAAAGACAACTTAAATTCGCTTTGAACTTAGGTGAAATTTGGTATACAAGAAGGGGTGTAAAAGTTTTGCACTAGTTTGCAGATTTCTATAAAATTTTGAGCAAACTTGGTTCAGAGGATATCCGTCTTTAGGGTCATTCATATTTAAGTTAACACGATAAGTACAAAGCGAAGAGAGCTAGATAGATAAGATTAGGTACACATATTTGATATCTATAAAGTAGATATCTATCTTTTTCATAATTAAACATTAGTTGGCAAATTCTCAGAATGAACTAATTCCATGAACGTACTTCGTAGCTCTTCTCGTAGATTCGTTGCTAGAATATGAGAGATATTGAAAGGATTTTGTTAGATTACTTTTCGGAAGAGATCTAGATCGATAAGACTCGATACACATATTCATCATCTATAAAGTGGATATCTATCTTTTTCATAATTAAACACTGCGTAATTGTCAGATAATTTGAACACGTCTTCGTAGCTCTTCTCATAGATTCTTCTCTAGAATATGATAGATATTGAAAGGATTTCATTAGATTATTTAACAGAAGAGAGCTAGATAGATAATATTCTGTATACATAGTTAACATCTATGAAGTAGATAACTGCATTCTTCATAATTAAACATTAATTGTCTAATTCTCAGATAATTTGAACGCACTTCTTCGTAGCTCTTCTCATAGATATTTTGCTAGAATATGATGGGTATTGAAAGGATTTTATTAGATTGCTTTTCAGAGGAGAGCCAGAGAGATAAGATGCGGTTGCACATATTTAACATCTATATCGTAGATATCTATCTTCTTCATAACTGAACATTGTTTTAATCTCAGAGAATTTGACCTTCTTCTTAGCTCTTCTCATAGATTCTTCGCTATAATATGATGGGTATTGAAAGAATTTTATTAGATTACTTTTCAGAAGAGAGCTAGAGAGATAAGATTAGGCACATTTATTAAACATCTATAAAAGTGGATATCTATCATCTTCCTAATTAAATATTAATTATCTAATTCTCAGATAATTTGAACACTTCTTCGTTGCTCTTCTCATAAATTCTTCTCTAGAATATGATAGATATTGAAAATATTTTATTAGATTACTTTTCAGAAATGACGATTTAGCTCCAAATTCTATAAAATGAGTCATTTATTTAATCATTAACTGTTTTATTTTCTCTACTGTCCAATTAGATGGCAGAGAATTCGTCAGGCATTTATGGATTAACGTATAATTTTTGTATCTAATTACAACGTCGATAAATAATTTAATTTTAGCGTATAAATCTAAAGAGCATTAACCTTATGTCCGTATAGCGCAAGAGCACAATGGTTAAAAGGTTAAACTATTATCTAATAACCGAAAGTAATTCAATCAGACATGCAGGAAAATCGCATCAATATTGGAAGCACTGATTTTAAATTATATTAAATGAACACGTCTTAAGTTGATGAATAATATTAGATGTTGCGAAAAATCCTTATGCAACCTTAATTTTGTGAAGTTCGCATGTTTTGACATCAAAAGGAGGTCTTTAACATAACAGCTATTTGAAATAAATTCTTTGCAACTTGCTAGATTTGACAAAAAGAGAGTAAGATGTTTTTTTAAAAGATATTTTATTACTTATTAATTTATTTTATCTATTATCATGTCAGATCATGATGCTATTTTGGGAATGAGGTTTGTGACGTCAACAAAAATTCATTGGCGAAAAATAAAACAATCCATAGGTGAAAAATAAAACGATCCGTAATCGAAAAATTGAAATTTTATTATCTGCACGAGCATCTCAAAAAATCAGCTTTTAATAAGGCGTTGGCAACGCATTTACAGAAGCTCTGATTTTAAAAAAAATGCATTAATCACTACAGCAAATAAAACCTAGAAAAATATCACTTGGAGCACGTGATTATATGAAATGAAATAAATAGAAAACATATTTTTTTAAACAATCAATGCGTGACAAAGTTTTTTTTGATCGTTTGCAATACTAAAGTGACTCATTCGATGAAACCATTAAAATGAATAAAAATATAATTTAACTCGCACGAGCACGTGGTGGTTGGCCGTTCAAGAAATGATGCTCTGACATGATACATTGAAATACGCATAGCAGATTTCATTTTAATCATTATCTTTTTTATTAAAATGTTAATGAAATTTCATCATTTTTATGAGTTTTTATATTAAAGTCGTAAATATTAAAATGATAGATATGAAGCATTACAATTAAGTTGTCATTTATCGCTTGAATTTGAATAACTTTTTAAAAATCAATAATTCGATCGTCTATAACCTTCCCCCACAGTTTATTGATGCTGTTGAAACTTTATTTCCACCCCTCGAGGTTCAAGGTTTTCCGCCCGAGGGCGCTGTATCCCCCTCTGGGTTTTGGTTGTTTTGTTAGTCTGTTTTCTTTACGTGGTGATGTCTGTTGTGTGTGTTCGTCCCTCCTGTTAAATGTTTGCTGTGTTAAAATAAAATGCGAAAAATCCACTAGTTGCGTCCTGATCCTTTCTGACAGGTAAGAGCTTTGATTATCCATTTTTCTGATTGAACAAAAATGATAAATACGAATTGAAGTCTAATCATTTTTGGTGCCGAAACCCGGGAAACGCCCAATTCGGCCAGTGGTACCTTTAGATGCGAAATTGAAATCATTTGCGAATTAGCTGAAATGGATCTGGAATCTTTGAAAAAAGTTAGAACCCCTGTCAGAAAGGCGGCAACAGAATATTTTAAACAGCTAGAGCAGGAAATTTATAAAGCGGATGAAAAATCTTTAGACGTGATTGAAGAACTTTTAGCGAAACTATTAGATAAAGATGATCAGCTAAAGAAACTTGATTCGGATATATTGAATTTGTGTAAATCACAAGATCTGACTAACGAAGTGGAATGTCAGCAAGAATACAGAGATCAAATGATAACGTGGAAAATGCGAGCTGAGAAAATTTTACGAAAAAATGAAAGCGAAATTGCTAATGATAAAATTATTAACAGCAATTCTCAACAATGTTCAATCAAACTTCCGAGATTACAAATACCTCAATTTGATGGAGATATGCTAAAATTTAATGACTTTTATTCTCAATTCGAAACTGCCATACATAAAAATTTAAGTCTTAGCGATGTTGAAAAATTTAACTATTTAAAATCGTATTTAATTAACGATGCTGAAATTGCTGTGCGGGGCTTGGCTTTAAAAGCAGAAAATTATTATGTCGCCATAAATATTCTAAAGGAGAGATTCGGTAGAACTGAAATGATTATTGATGCGCATATGTCACAACTTTTAAATTTAAATCCGGTACGTAAAGCAAATGATGTTAAGTCGCTACGCAAATTATATTCTGTATGCGAAACGCACATGCGTGGGTTAGAAAATAATGGTGTTGATCCAAACAGTTATAGTTCTTTACTACATCCCATATTGTTAAAATCTATCCCTAGAGAATTATCCTTAGAATTTTCCCGTAAAATGTATTCTAAAAGAGTAAGTACTATTTCGGATTTATTGGAATTCTTAAAAATCGAAATTCAATGTCGAGAACGAAACGAACATTTAATCAAAGAATTTGACACAGATGCACGCACAGAATCTAGAGTTAGCTCTTATGAAAGGCCTAACCATAAATATGGAAAATTCAATAAGAATAAATTTGAGTCATGTAACCGAAAAAACCAAAGAAGCGAGAATACTCCGCATGCATCCGCCTTTGTAATCGACGTGAAAAAATGTTTATTTTGTAAAAATCCTAAACCCGATCATGATTCTTCATCTTGCCCTTTGCCGGTTGTGGAAAGAAAGGCTCATTTAAGAAGAAACGGGTTATGTTTCCTGTGCCTCACGAAAGCAGGACATATTTACAGAAACTGCCCTTCGAAACGGACATGTGGTAAATGTCAACGTAGACATTCTGAGCTGATTTGCGACGCGACAACACCCCCTGAGCCCGAGAGGGGTGAAAGACCGGATGTAGAGAGGGACGAAATAGTCACTTGTTCGAACATAAATATCAGTGAGGGTGAAATACTTTTAGAAACCTGTTCGGCCTTAATTAAGTGGGGAGAAAGAAGAAAAATGGTAAATATTCTGTTAGATAACGCTTCTCAGCGATGCTTTTTGAAAAAGGAAATAGCTGACGCGATGAAAATACCCATAATGAGAAGAGAAAAACTGTTAGTTTATACATTTGGTTCGAGAGACCCGATAGAAAAAACGTACGAAGTAGTGAAGTTTACACTTTGCAATTCTCGTGACCCTGAAAAAAGAATTGAAATTGAAGCATTGCTTTGCGATGTCATTTCTAGTTCTCCTTTTAAAGTATCGTCGAATAAACTAGAAAAGATGCTTAGTAAGAAAAATATAAAGCTTTCAAATGCTTGCGAGTCTTTCGGAAATGAATTTTCTCTTTTAATTGGAGCGCAATATTTTTGGGAAATACATTCAGGCAAAAGGGAAAATTTAACTAAAACTTTATTTGTAATTGATACAATTTTTGGTAAAGTTGTCCAAGGTCGAATCTCACCAGTAGATTTAAACTGCGACAAGAACGTTTCTGTTTTAAAAACAGAATGTTGCTCAGCGTTAAATGAGAATTTAAAATTATTTTGGAAATTAGATGCGATGGGAATAATGGATAGGGAAAATATCTCCGATTGCGATAAGGATTTAATTACGTGCTTTGAAAACAACTTAAAATTCAAAAATGGGAGATATGAAACTAAGCTCTTTTGGGATAAAAGTCCTGACAAATTACCTAATAACTTGAAGGTAGCTAAACGCAGATTTGAAAATTTATGTGTGAGAATGAAGGGAAATAACTGGCTTTTGAATGAATATAAGAATATTATTGCAGATCAATTAAATCTGAATATTGTTGAGGAATGCTGTTCGAAAATTCAAAATAACACATATTATATGCCGCATTCTGCAGTTGTAAGGACCGACAAGGAAACGACGAAAGTTAGAATGGTTTTTGACGCTTCTTCGAAAGATAAAGGTTGTAAATCTTTGAATGACTGTCTCACTCCTGGTCCGTCATTGAATCCTAGAATCCTTGATGTGTTATTGAGATTTCGCGAATTCAAGCATGCATTTTGTAGTGATATACAAGGAGCATTTTTAACAATTGGAATAGCTAAGGAGGATAGAGATTATTTGAGATTTTTCTGGTTTCCAGATGACCAGGATTCGAAGTCTCATAAAACTCTCAGAATGACACGAGTACCATTCGGTGTAACATCTAGTCCATTTGTGCTTGCTGCAACCATTAAATATCATATTCGAAAATATGAACAAGAACAATGCAAAGCTTATGAAATGCTTAATTCATCACTTTACGTAGATGATTTGTTTTACGGAGCTAATACAATAAATGAAGCTTTAGACCTCTCCATTACTGCCATAGAAATTCTTAAAGACGCGAACATGAATTTAAGAAAATTTAAAACTAATTCCGAAGAATTGAGAAAATTGTGGTGCGAAAGAGGTATGGAGGATATTGAAGAGTCCAGCATGCGTCCTTTAAAGGTTTTAGGAATCATATGGAACATTAACGACGACACGTTTAAATTAGACGTGCAACCTATTCTCAAGATCATCGACAATTTGAGGAGCACTAAGCGCAGCGTTCTTCAGACGGCTGCAAAGATCTATGACCCAGTTGGATTTGTTTCTCCATTTATTGTAATCATTAAGTGCCTATTGCAAGAAATATGGGAATGTGGTTTAAGATGGGATGATGAACTGCCAACTGAATTAAAGAAAAAATGGGAAAACTGGTGCTCGCAAATTTATTCTTTGAAGGATTTGACATTCGAAAGGAAATATTTCTCCTCTCCTTTGAGTCAAGCAAAGGAATTAGAACTACACATTTTTTCAGATGCATTTGGAGCAGTGAGAGCATTTGGAGCAGTGAGCTATTTTCGCCTTGAAACAACCGATGGATGTGTATCTACAAGTTTTATTACAGCCAAATCGCGCTTAGCACCACTTAAAAAATTAACCCTCCCTAGATTGGAATTAATGGGAGCTGTGATTGCTGCTAGAATCCTGAGATATTTAAAAGAAAATTTTAAATTTCCCATATCTAGGGTATTTTTGTGGAGTGATTCATTAATTTCTCTCCATTGGATCAAAGGAGCAGCTTCTAAATGGAAACCCTTTGTTTCCAACCGTGTGATAGAAATCCAGTCCAATACTGATCCTGCGGATTGGCATCACTGCAGTGGGAAAGAAAATCCTGCCGATTTCATCTCTCGAGGAGCGAGTGCAGAGAAGTTTATGAAAAGTGAGATTTGGACTCACGGTCCAAAGTGGCTTCGTCAGGGAAAAGAAAATTGGCCGAGAGGTTCTGATTTCAACAATTTCTCTATTGAATCATGCGAGAAAAAAATGAACCAAAACGAAATATTGACATTTGTGTGTGAAGCTCATACGAAAGCTGTGCCTTTACTTGATATCAACAAATACAGTTGTTTGAATAAGTTACTTAGAGTTACAAGTTGGATACTTCGCTTCATACACAATGTTAGAAATAATATTAGAAGATATGACGAAATAAGTGCAGAAGAACTTGATGGTGCCGAAAAATACTGGATAAAATCAGTACAAGAAGAAGTTTTTGTCGAAGAAATTGCTTATTTAAAGCAAGGAAAATCAGTGATGAAAAATTCCAAGATTTTGGAATTAAATCCTTTTCTTGATTCTGATGGGATAATTCACGCTGGTGGAAGACTCCAGAAATCGAAACTTACTTACCTACAAAAACATCCCATTGTTATGCCTGCAAAGCATCGTTTCGTGAGTTTGTTAGTTTTAAACTCGCATAAAAAGGTGTTCCACGGAGGGATTTCTGAAACTCTGACTGAAATCCGCGATAAATACTGGGTAGTTAGAGGAAGACAAACGACAAAGAATCTTTTAAAAAGATGTGTGTTGTGTAAAAGATTCAACTCTTCTGGTCTCCAAGTTACTGCACCTTTGCCAGCTGCGCGAATGGAACAGTCACCTCCCTTTTCTATAGTGGGAGTTGATTTTGGTGGACCCCTCTACGCTAAGAACTGTGACAACAAACTCTACATCGTTTTGTTTACGTGCGGTGTAACCCGATCTGTCCACTTAGAACTTGTTGACAATTTGACAACTGAAACTTTTCTCTTAGCACTTAGACGGTTTATCGCTCGTCGTGGACTGTGTTCTGAGATTTGGTCGGATAATGCTCAAACTTTCAAAAGAACTGAACTAGAGCTAAAACATTTGTGGAGCGTTATCAGTCATCCAGAGGTGAAAGACTTTTATGCCTCCCACAAAATCCAGTGGCGCTTTATCGTTCAGAAAGCTGCATGGTGGGGTGGCTTCTACGAAAGACTCATTAGATCGGTGAAACTGGCTCTTCGAAAAACTTTAGGTCGAACCACTTTGTCTCGAGAAGAATTAGAGACTTTAATTATTGAAATTGAAGGTGTTCTTAATTCTCGTCCTTTAACTTATGTGTTTTCAGATATTCAAGAACCTGCGCCTCTTACTCCAGCTCATTTGCTGTTAGGAAGAAGAGTCAATAGTTTACCTCCTGCCAGACTTACTATTGATACTAATTTAAGTAATAGGAAAATTTTAATTAAAAGGTTTAATTATCGTGAAAGGTTAATTAATCACTTTTGGAAAAAATGGCTTAAAGAATATCTTTTAATGTTAAGATCTACTCAATATGTGAAGCCAACAGGCAAAATTAGAGAATTTAAAGTTGATGATATTGTACTAATTAATGATGATAAACTTCCCAGGCATTTTTGGAAATTAGGAAAAGTAGTAGCTGTATTTCCTGGCAGAGATGGTAAAATTAGATCTTGTCAAATTAAAACGAATACATCGGTTATTAAAAGGCCTGTTCAATTGTTATACAACCTTGAAATTGATGAACGAATAGTTTGAGTAGTATCATTAATGTCATTATGTTTTTTAGGAACCTATATTGAGATTTGGAATTTAAATGCAATGTGAAGACATTTATCCTAAGCTTGTATTTAACTGTATTATGATGAGTTGGTGAGTATGTAAACTATTGTTGTGAAATATTGAATTTGTGCCATTGATATTATGTAAAGGTTGAATTCATGCTTGATGTGTTAAATGTAAAATGTTAAAAATATTTAAATATTATTTAAAGTGAAATTTCCATAACATTGCAACAGAAATATTGACTAATGATGTGAATTTATAGAAATTGGACTTTGTGTTAAAATTAGATATGTAAGGTCATAAGAAATGTTGCAATGTGGAAGATTTTTGAATGTTTAATTTGAATGAACCCCTTGGTCATTCGGGGGGGGGGAGTGTGTTGAAACTTTATTTCCACCCCTCGAGGTTCAAGGTTTTCCGCCCGAGGGCGCTGTATCCCCCTCTGGGTTTTGGTTGTTTTGTTAGTCTGTTTTCTTTACGTGGTGATGTCTGTTGTGTGTGTTCGTCCCTCCTGTTAAATGTTTGCTGTGTTAAAATAAAATGCGAAAAATCCACTAGTTGCGTCCTGATCCTTTCTGACAGGTAAGAGCTTTGATTATCCATTTTTCTGATTGAACAAAAATGACAAATACGAATTGAAGTCTAATCAGATGCATTACGACATTTGAAACAAATTGTTCTTTAATTAATTCATAAGTGGATTCATACGGGTTATCAATGTATTGTTTAATATCTACGAAATCCTTGTATCGTGGTGGTGTGGTACTAAACTTTGGTATAAGGACGCTTATTTATCCTTATTAATGCTTTTAAATTTCAAGACCCATTCCAAAATATTTCTTGTCTGGTTTCAAAACTATATAAATATTAATATCACAGATCCAAATTAAACCTGAGGTTTGCGTACGGCTTTATTGGGAAAACCTCTTGAAAAGTTGCATATTATTAATAAAATAGCAACTAAATCGAAACAATATGTGCAAATTAAGTGTTATTAGTACTCTGTTAAAAGGAAAAACTTGTTTTTACGAAGACTTTTTCCTACGATTAAAAAGAGAAAATTTCATATGCACAAATTCCATATCACTGGAAATTCTATTTAATTTAATTAAATTTATACTAATTGCCTTTTTTGAACATCTTGTTAAGGAATACCAATTGTTTATATCTCAATAAAATCATTGATGCATAACTAATCAATGATTAAACTGAAATGATTTTCAAAATTCAAATAATTACCGTCATCATTAATATTCGATTGACTTTAATAGCCTTATATTTGCTTCTTATAAGAAACTTCGTAACGGAGAGAGTTACAATCTTAATGACATTACAGTGTCATTAAGAATGTTACTGTCTGGGTCATCTGTTTTTTTAATTATGTGATTTCTTCGAGTTAATGTGATTTCATTTTATAATTCCTCACGTAAACTACACTTTATTTCTTCATATTTCAACAATGGAGGTTAATTATTAAGCTATAAAATAGTTATGAAACAATTTAAAGCGATATGAGTTTCCTTAAAGCTATGAAATAAATTAGTCAAAATTATACCAAAATATATTAGAAAAAGTTGCAATTCAGAAAAATATTTACACGATACTTTTCCATAAAACGGGATAAAATTATTTTTGAAAATATAAAAAATAGGTTAAAATCACTTAATTTATTATATTAAAATTTTTATCAAAATTTTCAATATAAGTCCTTAAAGTGTTTACAGTTCGTACTCTAATTTATATCTGTACCAAATTTGGTACGTGACGTACAAATGATCTGTCTTGTCAAGAGCTATAGCAAGTTTATACACACACTCTCCTTTATTATCAAAAGAGATAAAGTAGATGTTTTTAAAATAAAGTACAAGAAAAGGGATAATAGATAAGAAAACATTTACACTTGCATTATTCATGTCACTATGATTTAACATTAGGACCGAATAAGTCATAAGGACGCTTTAGCAATACAAATCTCCGGCTATATTTTCCTCTCCCCAAAATTTTCGAATCCGAATATTTTTATAGATTTCAATTTTTTTTGTATGTAAGTAGTTTTAAGCATCACATTTTGACAAACTAAAACATTAAAATACAAGAGTTCATTACTGATTATTTTCTATGAATTTTGTTTCAAAACATCGCGCTAAAAAGAACTAAAACTTAAAAGTTGATTTAAATAAAATAGTTAAAAAAAACTTTTCTAAACATAATCGAAAAAGAATTTAAAAACAATATTGAATATTTTTTTTGAATTATAAAGCGATGTACGTTTTTAAAATTATAAAGTAACACAAAATTTTTAACCACTTAACAGGTTTGCCCCTATACTATACGTGCATCTATTGACTGAATTTTGATAGCTGTAAGCTAAAAATAAACCATTCATAATGATTATAATTCAATATGCAAATTACTTCGAATACATATATAAGTCATGTATTCAATGGATTTCCATTTGAAACAAAATAAGAAAATATTCCTAAAATAGAATGTGTCATCTTATTAGATAGCAAAGAAAATTTTACCCCTTTACCCCTTTTTTATTACCCCTTTACCCCAGTTAAAGGGGTAATAAAAAAATTTTAATATTGCAGAATAATGCTACAAATTAATTCGAATAAGGATTTTAGTTTGGAAATTTTGATTGAATAGCCTTTAAAAATAAATAAAGGCACAAAATTTCAAAACACCAGAAACAATTCTCAAAGTAAACTTTCCTTTTTATAAAGTTTTCAGGCCTCTATGCAATTCCCTATTTTGCCTATTTAATATTCGACCTTGATTCACGCGTATTAATTTTATTGTTAAAAGATGGACAATTTTTATTTTTTATTGCTACTTTAAAATAGGAAAATAACTGTCTAGAAGACATTCCCTTTGAAAATATTCGGAGGAATTAAAATTATTGAGATAGAAATTTATTTTAGGAAACAGCTTTGCATTTTGCAAAAAATCAGATACTCTGCTCTATCTGCCTTCAAATGACATTATTATGCTTTATTGTAGACGAAACTACATTACACATAGAAACACATTTAAGCCTATTATTCGTTCCAGTAATATTAAAAAAAACAGATACTCTACTCTATCTGCCTTCAAATAAAACATGATGAAGCTATATTGTAGACGAAACTACATTTCACATCGAAACACATTTAAGCCTAATCTTCGTTCTAGTAATATTCCAGAATTCTATTAGCATAAAATTTGTTAACAGTAATTTGAAGTATTATTAGAACAATGCAACAAAATTATTTTAAATAAGACTTAATTTCAATTTTAAAATTTAGAATGAATGGCTTTTGCAAATATATAAAGGTACAAAATTTCAAAATACTTTATGCAATTATCAATGGTTCAGGACTTCCTAAAGTTTTGGAGCCTCTAGGCAATTCCCTTTTTTGCCTATTTAATATTCGGCTAGCTTCACTTGGATTGATTTAGTTGTTAAAAGAAAAAAAAGATACACTCTATTGCTGATTTAAAAGGGAGAAATAATTATCTAGAATATATTCCCTTTGAGAATATTCTTAACTTCGAGGAAATTAAAGATGCTCAAATAGGCATTTATCTTAGGAAATGGCTTCGAATTTCGCTAAAATTCAGATTACTTGACGCTATCTGCCTTCAATTTCCATAACAAGCTACTGCTCTATGTAGACGAAACAACGTTACACATCTTCGTTCGAAACACATTTAAGCCTAATCTTCATTCACAAAAGAGCTAAAAAAATAAATAAAACTGCTTCTCCTTTTCAAATTCATCGCCTCCAATCTTGCCTCTTTAACAAAATTGTCAGACAATTCCGAAAATTCTCGCAAACTAACTAGAAAAAGAGGCTCCAAGGAAACGGTTAGGCTTCGAAACTTCTCAGAATTATAATTTGATTTTAATACCGATCGGAATCTTTACCATTTTTCCATTACCTCTCAATTCCAGTCGCCTCTTTTCCGTCCTCCTCTAAAAGTTTCCTCTCCTCCTTTTGGGTCGTGAATAGAATTTAAAATGTATCCATTCTCCTGATAACATTTCTGTCTTTCTGACCCGAGGAGAAGAAAACAAATTTTTAACTCACAACTAGAAATGCATCAATTTAAAAATGAAGAATCTCTCTCTCTTTCTCTCTTTCGTTCTCTTCCACAGACATTACTGATAGTCATTTCATTATTTATGTATTTCTCTCTACCTTCACAGAGAACTACAGAGTCGGAGACGTCTCTCTTCTTCGTTTTTTCTTTCTTTACCTTTCTCTCTGCCTTTGCCTAGCTGTAACCTTCCTTCTTGAATTCATTTCAAATCTGGTTGCCATAGAAACAAGGATTCATCTTTCCAAAGAAGATGCAAAGTAGAGGTATGCAGAAAGGAGTTTTGAAGATTTCGGAGGAATGTGATTTCGGAATTATTTAATTCGATTTGGAGAATACTTCTCCTTATTAAAATGCCTTTTGATGCAGAAATTCGAGTTTAAAAGTTACTTTCGAATTAATTTTTTGTTACTAAGAAGATTAATGTTACGTGATTTCAAAGCAATATGCTAGGGTGAATAAAATAAACATTCTTCCAAATTGACAAAAACTTTTAATATATTTTAAATTAATTAATAAGATTAATTTATTTTAAATTATATGAATTAATAAGGCTTTGAAATAAAGTTAGTTTAATTATATTTTGACACTGGATCCCTTTTTGGTCATATTGTTGAATTAAACAAGGCTTTATCGATGATTTAATATAGAGTAATCAAAATTAAAGTGTCTCTATTCAGATAAATTTTAAAAGACAGAATACGTTCACAGCAGTACATTTTCAAATATATCAAAGTGAATATCACAAATTAGCGGGATAATCTATATATTTTCTCGCATACTCTTTTCTTTCTACTTTGGGTAAAGCGGTGGATGTTATAAACACTCTGCTATTTATTTTCAGTGTCACAAGCATGAGATTTGTAAGCTTTATATCTAAGAAGATCGTACTCATGATTCATTTCAAGACACTGGTCAATAAATACTCAATCATAGACATCATTATGTCATACTCTCAGACATCATTATGTCATACTCTCAGACATCATTATGTTATACTCTCGGACATTATTACATAATCTCCCAGGCATAATGTCTATTATATCATACTCACAGACATAATGTCTATTATATCATACTCACAGACTTAATGTCTATTATATCATACTCCTGGAAACAATGTCTAATATATCATACTCACAGACATAATGTCTATTATATCATACTCCTAGAAACAATGTCTAATATATCATTCTCCTAGACATTATTATATCATCTCCTAGGTATAATAAGTATTATATCTTACTCTCAGAGAAATTCCCTATTGTATCTTACTTTTAGACATAATGCCTATTATATCATATTCCCAGAAATAATTAATATTATGTCATACTCACAATTTCCCTGCTGCATATGAGTCTCAGACATAGTATTTTCTGTATTTAATTCCCATATGTAGTACCGTATGTGTCTTAATATCAAATAAAGTGAGTACTGGTTCTTATTCTTATACATGGATCCTACTGTGTTTTAAGCACTGACAATTTGTCTGGGAATAAGACAAGATAACGCAAAGGGCCTATTATCCTTAGACAAGCAAGCTGTATTATACCCAATAAAACTTGGCAAATGATTATTGCCGATGACGATATTAAATAAAGATTGAATGATTAACAATATACATTGTTTCAGAGCAGGTCAGTTAATACTTTTTTTTTAATTTTCCAAAACATAATCTTCTTAAAAAGAAAGGTTTTAAAACACAGCATATTTTTTTCGCAACTGCCCTTTCGATACATTGCATTACTATTACATAATACATTAGACGTTCTTTTGCATGTTTTTTTAATCACTTGTTATATGGGCCTGTGTTCAAGACTATTCAGAGTAATCTAATCTAAGGGCATGTGGAATATTTTGCAGCTTTTAAAAATATGTTACTGTAAAGAGCTATAAATTAATTCAAATTTGTGAATGAAAGGATGGGAGGAAGACAATTTGAAATAAACGCTTAAACATCAATTTAAAGGTCTTTGACTTTAATGTTCAAGAAATCTCTTTCAGAATTTTTCTCACATATACTTTAGAATAGCTTCATAATTTTTGGAGCTGTGTTTCCTGTATTTATTTATGATGGTGAATTAAACTTAATTATTTTACACATTTATATTAAGGTACTGATATTTTAGAACTAAAATTAGTACATTTTAGTACCTTAATTATGAGATAATTTTCCTTTTTACACCCCTGTACATTGCAAATAGGTGAAGGAAGGTATCTATTCTTTTTTTCAATTACATTTTCCTCAAAATTGGTTATAATTTCATCCATTCTGAAATAAAATTTAAAGATGAGTCCAACTCTAATCCATAAAACGTTTATTAAACATTTAGGCTTAATTCCAGAATATTCATTAAAAAATTCATCCGATATAACAGACATACACATACAAAATGTATTGCTTATATTATATATGCATATATCTTATATTTCTATTATATACCTTTTTGGGCAGGTAAAATAAAACAAGTACTATAAAAAACAATTTTTAAAACTAATTTCAACTTGGTTAACCAAGAAAAAAATTATTTAGTTACTTTTTATTAAATAATCACAATTGATGTTCTCGTGTTCCACTTTACAACGGAGGGGGAGGGAGGTGAAATAGCTTCGGAGGGTATGAACTCCTCAGAACCCTAGTGAGGAAGTCTGACTTCTAACTCACACCCATCACAAACCTTTTTTACAGGGAGGACTTCATTAATTTCATCCATAGATCTTAATTTAGATCTGGAACAGACATCCCCTCTAGCGCAGTAACCCAAATAATATTACTCTCGACTTGGAGGACTTTGTGAGCACGACAGATTTAACGTGAGGCACACATACGGAGAGTTTTCGCCTGACGGTTTCGAACTCGCAGCCCAGGGTTTGTGAATCCAACTCCGTACCAACCAGTTATTCAGGCCTAATAAATACACTTACTATAAATAATTTATCAAAAAATTATACTAGTGTTGAATTTTATACTCCAGTTAAGGCAACGCAAAGAGCGTGAATTTTTAATACCAGTTAGGGTAACGCAATATTGATTAGAAATTTTTAATTTTCTTCATTTTGCATTATTTTAATTCAAAAGTACTTCAAAATGAATCCGAAAAATTGATAAATTAACGATGTTTAATTTTAAATTCATCAAACGTTAAGAAAATAAACAGAACCATTTGAAATAATTAGCCGAAAACATGTTAAGACTAACCTCATTAGCATGGGGGGGGGAAAACAAACTGAATTCGTTGCTTATATGGCGGCGGGGAAAAAGAATTTTGGTGGGAAAGCTAGTTTTTAATTAATTAATAAAAATTTAATAAATTAATAATTGAAAAAAATTGTATTAACATCAAATGGCATTCAATATAAGTTTGAAAAAAATTATTTGAACTTGAGTGGATGAATAAAAAGTATTATATATATATATATATATATATATATATATATATATATATATATATAGGGAGAATGTACTTATAGTAGGAATTAAAAATTAAAGCATAAGGGATAAAGCTCTGAATAAATTCAAGAATGTAAATAATATTTTAACAGAATTTAACTAAACAGGTCACAGATTTGAGTTATAAAGGGAAAAACCAATATTATGGCTCGTGTTAAGCTAAAAAAATTCTCGTAAATAATGATATTCTCTAAAGAAAATTCGTATAGCACTGTGTGCATTAATCACGCAATGCACGAAATAACTTTTTCTAACTTTTATGCAATAATTTTTTTCTTCTTTTAAAAAAATGCATCTTTCAATCAGAATGCATAAAAGTAAAACCATACATAATTTATACAAGTATTTTATACAAGAAATTACAATTTAATTTATACAAGAAATTAGAATTTAATTTATACAAGAAATTAGAATTTTCTCTGCATTGGAAATCAATTATTTTTCTAACTACTTAAAATATAAAAATATCAGTTGAGAGATCTTTTTATTTTCCTCATGCCTTTTAGAATCTAATTAGCATAACTTTAACTGTCTGGCGTTAATCTGAAGTCTCGCATGAAAATCGCAAGTTTCAGAGAAATGCCAAATGAGCTTTACTTTTTTTTAAAGAAATTCCCGTCTCCAGTGAATAAAGGATTAGAATCTTTTCCCCCAGTCTCTTTCTGTTTTGAGCACCGGTACTGATTAGAATGGTAATCAGGTTTAGAGCTGTGACTATTCAATATAGTCTCAAAACTTTTACTAAGATGAAATTCTTCGTCTAACTACGAAGGGTGAAAATAAATAACGTTCTTCAACTAACAATACTCTCGCACAGTTCCAAATATACTGCATACTTTTAGTATGAATAAAAGTATGTGCACATAACTACTTGTATTCTTACTATAATACATTGACGAACACATGCACATTATAGAACATTAAATATATAACATGTATTAAATATTGAGAACTACACGTACTTTTACTATATGTAATTTTGGCATATGCATTATATTCATGTTATAAATGCATGTATATGTGTGCATTTTCGTACTATATTTAAGTATATTAACCCCTTGAACGGAAATGACGATTCCAGCTCGTCCTAAACTTTCCTGAACAAACTAACAATGACGAGCCGCAATCGCCAGAAATTACTGAGGCTTGATGCTTTTTTTGAGAGAGAAGTATATGTAAGTCATGTCGAGTCTATCGCTTTGATTTACTTGTGTGCATTCTCCTAGTTACCGTTAGAATGTAATTTGTATAAATCTATATCTATCTATATATATAAATGTTGAAACACGTACTTACTCTCGTTTAAATACTATGTAGAACTGCAATATTTTTGTTAAACATTAATGAAGAATTAACCGACACTGATATTGTGTGTGTGTGTCCGTGCGTGCGTAAAACAAATATTATTTTTAATAACAAATTATTTGAGCAACAAAACCGGAAGTTTCTATATCAATCCCTCCTCTTAAAAACTAAGAAAATTAAATCGTCTGCAAGAGCAGTGCTGTCTGAAAATAAATTTTCGTTCAAAGGTTTAATAAATGCATATCAGTTTAAGTATGTAGATACACTCAATACATGGGGTATGTACATGGAACAAAAAGCCAAAACTATAATTACGCTTCAGTATATTCATGCTAATCAATATACTCATGTAAATACATTCTACATTAATTCTTTGGAAATATTAATGCAGTTCATATTATTTACTACATATTAACTGTACTTTATGTATAAAATAACCGTTAAGTATTAAACGTTCCTATTCTTTTTTAGTGATATTTATGCTATAATTATGCTAAGTGTGCTTATTCAATGTATTTATACTAATACACGATACTATAAAAATAACTAGAAAATGTTCATAGAATTTATAATATCTACTACTTCAAAAATTCTGTCCTTGTACAAAATATCTGTTATGTATACTGCAGTTGACCCTAGTGTGTTCTGGGAAATATTTCCGGCGTTCATATTTTCCAGAACTCATTCACTAGGATCAATTGTGGTACATGCTATTTTACGATCCCAGATGGTAGCGGGAAATGATGGAAAACATGTTGACCATGTTTTGTTGTAATTAAAATTGTCAAAAATATGTTAAATGTGTAATTCATTTTAACACCTGCCCCAGGTGATGAAATTTTGAACTATTTTTTTATTTGCTCAAACAAATTCCTACCCTTTTATTATGTCCTATATAAAATTTCATAACTTTCTGAACAATGGTTTCGTCCGTATACAACTTTAAAGTAGGGTCGTTGAATTCTGGAAAACCCGTATATGATTATGCGTATTCTTATTGAATGTATGCAACATCAAGTATTTATATATTATTATCATGTCAGGACATGGGGTTTTTGGCGTCAACAAAAATCCGTAGGCGAAAAAGGAAAATTTTATTATCTGCACGAGCATTTCAAAAAAATCAGCTTTTAATGACGCGTTGCCATTGCATTTACAAAAGCTCTGATTTTAAAAAAAATGAGTTAATGACTACAGCAAATAAAACCTAGAAAAATGCCATTTTGAGCGCGATTATATGAATTGAAATAAATAGAAAATGGGATATTTTTTTAAACAATCAATGCGAGGCAACGTTTTTTTTGGATCGTTTGCAATACTAAAGTGACTCATTCAATGAAATAATTAAAATGAATAAAAATATAATTTAACTTGCACGAGCACGCGGTGCTTGGCCGTTCAAGAAATGATGTTCTGACATGATACATTGAAATATGCACAGCAGATTTCATTTTAATCTTTTATTAGACCTCATTACTTAATTTATAAATATACTTTTTTACATAATTAAATTTTTATATTATTCAGTATTTATACTGTAAAACTGTATATCAAATACTCATACTGTTCAGAGTATTCTACTACACAGGTTCTCATGTGTCAGCCAAACCCTTCTACAATCTCCTTCTCCTGACACAATAAGACAAATGCTGAGAGCCTTTGGTTCCTTTTCGATAAACGGTCCGCGGAATTGGAAACTCCTGATGCAGCGATTTAAATGTAACTTCAGGTGGACGTTTCATAAGTTCGCAAAAACTGATGTAAATAAGTAATGAAAAACTCGGAAAACGCGGGGATGATCTCGGGTAGGAGGAGGATAACCTCCGAGGCGGAAAAGCGATCTAATAATTCTGAAACAGAGAGCGAGAAATGTACTTTTGACAGTCGACTAAACTTCGAGTGAGAATTTCGGGCAGAGATGTCAAGAAGAAATGGGCAGTGGAAAAATGAAGTTAAAATACAGTGACAGTTTTGGAAGAATAAATTATTGAACTTTCTGTGTGGATAGAGAGTTAAAGGGGATGTTTTAAATACTCTGAAAAGGTATCATTGTTCTTTTAAGAATAATTTATCGAAATCTCAACTTACGCTATTAATTCCCAATTAAAGATTTTTTTCTAAGTGATTACGAAGTAATATTATATTTCTTTTAGGGAAAAAAATATCATAAGTAAAAATGATTCCAATTAATATTTGAGTTCATTCACCTCAGAATATTGGAATGTTCGTGAAATTTTTTTTATCCCCCTTAAAATTGCTGTGACAGCCCATTCTGTTTTGGAGATAATATACAAACAAGTAATATATATATATATATATATATATATATATATATATATATATTA
>JAOUZG010008327.1:6122187-6145339 GCA_026289955.1 Argiope argentata | reverse complement strand
AACTAACAATCAATATCACGAATAAGCAATCAATATGCAACTAACAAATCTATATGCAATTTTGAGTCAAAATAAATTTTGTGGCCAGAAATGACATAATACTCACAGACACTTAAAAAAACTTGAACAAATATTTAATGGAGCGAAAAAAGGACAAATTAAGGAAACGTGTCGTCTTTTCGAGTTTCACCCCTTATCGAGGTATAATCGTCTCGGGGTACTGAAATATATATATCTATTTTTTAATAAAAATATATATCTTTGTTGGAAAAAGATATATGTAATTAACCACAGAAGCATTAAAACATCCTTTTTATGTATAAAAAGGATGTTTGTTAGTTCATCGACAGGAAAAAATTACGAAAAAAAATTATATTTTTGTCATAATATTAAACAATAAAAAATAGTATTTTATTATTTTATACTTGTTTTGCAAAGACAATATGAAATTTAATTGCGTATTTTCATATTTTAATTCACATTTTTATAAAATGCTAAAGAATGATCATAAATAGTAATTTTCGGTCTTTTTAAGTTATTTCCATAAAAATATATTTAATCATCCCATTTTATAATCTTGGTTAATCCATGCCATTTAAAATACCCTTTTTAACCAATTTTTGCTCTTTATATATTTCTGCCATCCTTAGATAGAAATTGGAAAAGAAATTTAAAGAAAATTGAAACTCAGCTGGAAAGAACCAAAAAGATTTTAAAACATTAATTTTTTATTGCATTATTTAAGCTTGAATAATTTGCATATTATTAATTTAATGATTTATTATTAATTTAATGAAAAAAAATTGAAATGGCTATATATATATATATATATATATTCAAATTTAAGTAAATTAAGCGATTATCAAAAAGAAATCATTTTAGGTATAATATATAGTACTTCATATTTTCAGATATTTTTTCAAAATCATTGCAGCTATGATATATGGTGTTTCATATTTTATAATTCTCAAAAAAAATTATAAAATCTGTTTCAGATACGAGATACTATATATTAATATACATACCATAAATGACATTTCCATGCATTGTATGATAAACTTGTAGCAATATTTTCCTATTTAACTTTTGAATAGTCCTGTGAAAATACAGAAAGAAAAAAAATTATGTTGAATAATGGAAAATGGTGCTGCATTCTATAAATTTTCTGGAAAATAAAGAGGAACAAAACATAGAAAGGATATAGAGAACCACTACAATATAATAGCATATTAACAGATTGAAAATCGCTAATTAATTATCATAGATTTTTTTGATTCTACAGTATATTTTTGGTAATGTATAGAATTTTCTAGAAGAGTCCATGGATATTGGCTCCTAATGCAGATAACGTTATAATTCGTGTATTTTCTACAGTTTCATTTTTGTTTACAAGTTTGTTACAAGACCGAGAGTCTCTACTTGCCATCTATTCGGCAGTTATTAAAATATTTGTTAATCTATCTTCCTTATTATGATACTAAATATGCGGGAAAACAGATTATGCAGATTCGTAACAAATAACACCTAAATCAGGCTGTTAGAAACTATATCAAGTGTCAATATAAATGTAGTTTGTAACTTTATTTAAAATACGGGATTATCAACGTTATTTTGCAATGCATTCTTTAAATCATTTCACGCTCATTATTTATTTTTGTCCTTTTTCCAAAAAAAAAAAATAATAATAAAGCTCACTTCCCACACCAGTTAATTCATAATATTTCCTCCATACAAATGTAAGGTATTCAAAATCTTTTCTCTTGACAAAACTACTTCCACGACACATATCAAGTTCTTCTGGCAGATAATTTGAAATAAAAAAAATCCCCCTCTCACTTAAAAAATATATAATAAATCCCCACATATATTCTGTCAAGGGAAAAATCTCTAACTGAGACTCCTTGCATAAATAAAAAGTAAAATTAACTAAAAAAATAAGACTTTTGCAGACAAAAGTTCCCTCTTTATAGAAAATAATTTTAGCAAATGTCGATATAGATATATAAATAAGCATTGGCGACAAGAAAGAATAAGGCAGAGAAGGAAGTCTTAAAGAACTCCATTTTTGCTATTTAAAAGAGAATGCCGGTCTTTGACGAATCCTTGAGGGTCTTTCCATTAATTTTCTTCGCATGGAAGTTCGATATTCAATTCTATTTCAATGTTTTTTTTGCAGTGGTTTCTTTAAATTTTTTTTCTCTCGATCCCTCTGGTCTAGCCGCCTTTCCATTTTCTCAAAATTGAATAAAGTCTACAGTGGAAAAGGAGTAAATTGAGTTTGAGTTGGAATCTAAGGACCTATTTTTTTTACAGGATGATCTTACCAAACAAAAGAACAAATGAGCGCTTATCTGTTTGAAATTAAATTTAAGAATTTTGCAAGTATTTATAAAAATAACTGGAAATAGAAATATTCCTATTTTAAGTTAATCTGAAATGATATCGCCAAGATTTTTTTTAAAAAGAAATTCTGTAATATTAAAGCAGTTGTTTTAAGGTAATACTATAAAACTAGGATAAATTAAATTAAAAAATTATGCACCCGGAGGCTTTACAATGCGGGGGTTAAAAGAATGCGAGTTTTAGATTTTTTTCTAAATACATCAACATAAAACGATACATTTCGATACTTAAGTATCATACCACCTTTCTGCTACGGTTTAGTAACTCATTGGCGACGGATTTAAATTTGGCAATAAAGATCAACGGATTACCATCATTGCCGGATTGCCATGATGGTGGTTTAGCAACTCATTGGAGACGACTTCAAATTTGACGATAAAGTTGGACGGTATAATACGTAAGTACCTAAATTTCTAAGAATTAGGGACAATCCTTGAAGGAAGGTAAGATATATATTTTATATGTACATACATCCCACCCTCCCTCTTCTATTTGCCCCCCCCCTCCTCTCACACCCATGGTTTTATTAAGCCACGAAAAAATCGCCTTATTTATCATACATGCAAAATGAAAATAAATGAATAATGATATAATAATTATTTCAAAATTATTTTTTAATAAAACTGTCGAAAATGAGGTTTGTTAATGGGAAGCAAGTGTTTCATGCCGTCTTCTAAATATTTAAAAATACCAGAGGAAGCATATGATTGAAAACAGGTGTCTTTTCTCGTTTTTTAATGCTCAAGCATATGCTTGCTTGTATTTATTCTCATGGTTAAATGTTTAAATTCTCATGGTTAAATGTTTAAAAATAAGCGCACAAGATTGAACGTGTCTATTCTCATTGGTTAATGTTGAAGTATACATGATTGAACAATTGTTGGTTGGTTAATGTTCAGGCATACAAGATTGAACGCGTCGATTCTCAGTGGTTAATGGCTCAAGCATACATGATTGAACGAAGTTATTGTTATTGGTTAATGGCTCAAGCATACACGATTGCATGAGACTATTCTCATTGGGTAATGTTCAAGCACACACGATTGAACGAGTCTATTCTCATTGGTTAATGCTCATGCATACATGATTCAAACGAGTCTATTCTCATTGGTTAATGCTCAAGAATACATGATTGAACGAGTCTATTCTCATCGTTTCGTCATAGTTGCCGTCCATTAGAAAGACATTAAAGAGCAATGTGATATAGCATGAAATTATTACACGACGAATTTTGGCACAATATAGAATAGTATACACAATTAAAATAGAGAAATTAATGAGTTCTGTGCTACATGATGAGAAGAAAAATAAATTCCAGAGTTTCATGGAAATATATGCGCCTAAATTCTCTGATTTTTCTTCATAAAGCTTAGTAGAGAGCCAGAGGCTATTAAAAATACAATAAAGCCAAAGACGATTATCTTTATAAATATTTTTCTCATACCCTTTAATATAGATGTTCTTCTACATAAAATTGGATTTTTTCAAGGCTGTGAATGCTTTGTTTATCTTCTGAGCCTCAATAACGAGAGCATGAGTTTCAAAGCATAATAAATAATTCCAGTACTTCATTATTAAGATGTAATTAGCGATGGAAAGATGTGAAATGAAATATAGATCTTTAGACTAACTCCAATATTTTTTTATTCGTGCAATTTTTGACGATTAATCGATGGCTTGCGGTTAATACACAAGCATTAGAAAATTAAATTTGACTCTTTTTCCTGATTGAATGCGATCAATATTTGTTACATAATTAGAATCACAATCTCCATAACAAAATTCTTATATTTAAGGTAATACGTCTTTGAAAGCAAGCGCGTTTATATGAAAGAGAAAAGTACAACCCAACAGATAATAAATCATGATCACCATCATCATTTGAAACTGGCACGAATGTTATTAATGATCAACTTCATCCTTTGAAATGATCATGATCAACATCATCATTTGAAACTGGCACGAATGTTATTAATAATGATGAAGAAATAAACATTAAATTTTTATGAAACACAGACATTTATAAAAGTTTGCTTACTGTTAATTTAATATTTTGTTTCATGCATAAAAAATGCAATTTCGTTAAAAAAATATTTTAATATTTAAAAAAAAGATTTTTTTTTTACTTTTAGATGACAATATATCCTCATCAACAATTTTTAAAACTAACTACTATAAAAAAAACACCTCTTATAATATCAAATTTATTAGTGAGGCAGCACAATGGCAGCAACGGACACAGCAACACTACACCGTCTCAACACACAAGAACAAAAGGTATAATATTGAAAAAGATTCCAAACAAAGGAAAGGGGCAAATGAAGTCCCTATTTTTTTCTTTAAGGATAACTGTAAAATTCAGGGATGGTGTCGTGTAACAAATCAGCTTTTCAATCTTCTTGGATCAGACTAAGAACAAGGGGAGCACAAAGAGTTAGAAAATGAGATGTCTGGACAAGGAGAAGAAAAGGGGGTAAATCCTCCTCTTCTTACTCCCCCTCCCTCTTTCTTTTCGAGGAAAGAAAGTTCTTCAAAGATTTGACAATTTTTGAATTTTTTTTCTACCTCCCTTTGTGCACTTATTTTGCCCGTGTAAGATTCAAGTCGTCTAATTTTCATGCAACATTATTATTAGAAGAAAAAACTGTCTTGAGAAACAAGAGAATAATAACAAATAAAAAAAAGGGACTGGATTTTTAATGAAGGAAACGGAAGGTATAGAACCACATATGTTTATTTTTTAAGTATACAATTTTTGTTATGCTTCTGAGGATAAAATTACAAAATGGAATGGGAAGTGGGATTGCACGTCGCGAGCTTTCAGAATAAGAAAAAATATTTCGTCTCCCCTAAATAAGAAAACACAAATAATGTCCCAGATATAATATTTATGTTCCAAACTTTTCCAATTTCCATCAATTAAATTCTGGTTCAAATTTACAAAAATTCAAAAATACTGTCTACTCTTCTCCCAAACCTAAACTCCTAACTTGATACCTGAATCAGAGTTCAATATGGATATAGATGATTTGAGGATATAGATGATTGGTAAATAAGAAAAAATATTTAATCTCCCATAAATAAGCAAACACAAATAATGTCCCAGATATAATATTTATGTTACATCGTTTTCCAATTTCCATCAGTTAAATTCTGATTCAAATTTACAGATATTAAAAAATGCTGTCTACTTTTCTTCCAAACATGAACTTCTAACTTGATACCTGAATCAGAGTTCAATATGGATATAAATGATTTGAGTATCAATTCATCAACATCCGTTTTGAATGTGGATTGCAACTTTACTGACTTGTTCAAACTTTTGATTCATTTTTATTCAATTAAAAAACATTATTTTCAGTGCTTGTTTGATTGAGATTTCCTTGTGAACTCTAAAAGTTGTATCAATAAATGTTATTAAATAGCGCATTTCCTGTTAGAAAGAATTCGCATTTTTTTGGCTGCACCTTTGCTGATACTAGAGCCATTTGTTTCGTTATACCTTGATATGTTCTTATCAAAACAGTGCTTTTATACAAATATTTTGCTTATTAATATTGAAGTATAAAAAATGTTTAATAAAATATTTGCTATTCCCATATTTTCCGAGGCACACCCTTCAACATTTAAAAGTGGAATATTCCAATAAGTACTATTATTTTATAATTCACAAATGTTTACGTTAATGTAATCATTAGGATTTTCTTTTTCTCGAGAAACTCCAATGTGTACTGTGTGACACTCCAAAATCTATGCAGGTACATTAAGAGCAACATACTGGGGATTTTCACTGAGGATGTGGTTCTGCTCCATAATAACACACGCCCACACGTCCCCAAGAGAATACATTTGGAACTGGCCAAGTTCAAGTGGGAGCAGCTCGACCATCCACCTACATCCCGGGCATGTCACCCTGTGATTTTTATGTCATTCTTTCCCTTAATAATCTGAAAGAGAAGCACTTCAATTTGAATGGCAAACTCAAGGACGCTATGGAGAACAGGGTCTTGTAGGCATGGTCACAGGAATCCTGGGAACTAGGAATCCTTTGACTTCTTAATCAATGGGTTAATTGTGCTCAAGTCTGTTGTGTACACTTTGAATGAAGTCTTTATTTATACCCATAGTCTAGTTTCATACCTTTACATTTGAGTTCCCCATGTAGAGATCAAAAGTCTTTAAAATGTTTGTGCTTATTTCATTATTTTTGAACGTTAGTCTCTTGAGAGTGATTTAAGAAATTCTATATTAATAAATAAATGAAATTTTAAAGTTTTATAGTTTACTTAATTAAAAGAATTAAAATCTATGTTATAAACAGAATGTAAATCATAAAGAGGAATAGAAAAACTTATTAGTTGTTGCATATATTATTGGAAAATATTTTTACTGAAAGCAATATGAAAAGAATTTAATCCCTATGCTTCAAAGATGATCATTTTAAAAGGCAATGCAAAAGCACAGGCTAGTTAAAAAACAGTTTCCTTAAAATAATCTTGAATATATTGGAAATTTTCAAATTTCTCATCAAATCTTTTACTATTTCCATAGAGGATTTAGGTCAGTGTTTCATTATTGAAAAACATTTTTTTTTGTAGGAATATTTTCACATTTTTATCACGTATATACAATTTCGACAAAAATGTGACATTCGGTTGAATATGACTGCAAAGAAGACACACCTAGAACAAAGCGTTATAAACAATTTCATTTTATTTATCCTCTCAATGAATGCGTTTGTACCGACACTTAGTGAGATTCGGAAAAGTTATTTCAGGCCCATCTTTAATGTTAGTGAAGACAGATTTTTAAACATCCATTTTAACAACTGAGTGAAATTTTAACATTCTGATGTGTTTATTAGATTTATTATTTATTAATATACACGTTTTTTGCAACATTTCAAAGTCATATGAGTAAAATGGTAATTAAAGATAAACGAGAATAATCTCTTGACTTTTTATAATGTCAGAACATAAAGTTTTTGACGTCAACAAAAATCCATTGGCGAAATTTTTTTTTATTATCTACTTTTATTTTATTATCAAACAATCAGTTATTAATAACACATTGCCATTGCATTTACAAAAGCTCTGATTTAAAAAAAGTAGTAAATGACCACAGCAAATAAAACCTAGAAAAATGTCATTTTTAGCGCGCGATTGTATGAAATGAAATAAATAGGAAATGGGATATTTTATTTAAAACAGTAAATGCGAGACAAAGTCTTTTTGGGAACGTTTGTGATACCAAAGTGACTCATTCTATGAAACCATTAAAACGAATAAAAATATAATTTAACTCGCATGAGCACGTGGTGCTTGGCGGTTCAAGAAATGATGTTCAGACATAATACATTGAAATATGCACAGCAGATTTCATTTTAACCTTTTTAATTTTTCCTACTTTAGGAATAAATTTTCCAACGTATGAAATAATTCGTGCATTTTGGTTTTATATCAATAAGAACCTCTGAAATTAGCTCTGAAATATATAAAGTATGTTTTTCTATTAATTCTTCATTGTAATTTTGAACTGTCTTGCTAAGCAGTGACAAATTTTCATAACGAAGTGTGAAAGGAAAACGTACAAATCAATGCAACAAAAGTTCAAAAGAATATTCCATAATTTGATTTGTTAGATTACCTTAATAAGTTAGAAACTATAGATTCTTCGGAGTTCCTCTACTTTTATTCCAAATGACAAAATTACATTTTATCATTTTATTCTACATATAGACAGATTCAAATAGAATTAATCAAAAAAAGTTAACCCTAAAATACAAAGAATGAGAGAAGGAAACTTATCAATGTCTCTTATCATTTTTTTTCCGCAGAATACCATGAATTCCTGACTTATTTCATCACATATAAAAAAAATCAATTACTTTTTAGCTTTTACAGATTTCTAATTAAACATCCTTGTAAATCTTGAATTAGAAAAAACTCACACAAAAAACCTTGGTATTTTACGTTAGCGGCATTTAAATTAGAAATTAGGTGACAGAAGCAAACAGAAGACAACGAGCAGCAGACGGTGGGGGGAAATAAACAAAGTCGGAACTTAACCAGAAAGTAATTCATTCCAGCTAGTACAAAACATTATTCTTTCGACTAAATAAAGATAAGTTAAATGGAATTGCATATGTGAGAAAGAATATATTTTTATATGTTAGAATCTGAATAAAAGGAAATAAACTTTCGTTTATGAGTGCTGAATGTTTATTTTTGATTTCCAAAATAAAAAAAAGCTATACAATTTATGCTTCATGATGTTAAACAATATAATTGTTTTCAGATTTATAAATCATACCCTCGTGGTATTTCTGCTATAATTGTAAGATTTTATTGATTTATTAATCATTATTTTGAGATTTTAATGCCTATATTTATTAGATTTTTTTAGGGCCGGGATAGCCTGGTTGGCAGAGAGTTGGACTCGTACTCTTTAACTTACGTGTTCGAAACTCACCGGCCAAAAGATTCCCTGAGTGTGTGACGGCTGGCGCTCGTTAAATCTGTCGTGGTCACAAAATCCTCCATGTCGAGAGTAATCCCACTGGGGGTACTGGGACAGAGGTGATCATTCTCTGTTCCAGATCTAAATTACGATCTGAGATGAATGAATGAATTTGCATGAATGAAGTCCACCCCTTAAAAAGGGTTGTGATATTTGTGTATCTAACTCGTACTCTTGGCCCCAGATGGCGCTATTTGTAAAACAAGAGACTCATATCACCGGCTTAAAATCTACTGATGTATCAGCGGGGTTTGTTCATGGCAAGTGCCGTAAGTAACAATAACAATAGATTTTTTATTAAATTTTTTACTCAACTTGATTTATTTCAAGTTTTTAAAATGGTATTTAGCGATTGAATTTTCATTCACTTTTAGATTAACTTAAGTTTTGAAATTTTATACATTTGCGTGTTCACGAGGACATTTTGTTTTGGGATTTTAAAGGCCTTATCACACTGCAAAACATCATCTACACTTTCGTGGACAAACGATGTCGAAAGTGACGTCACTTGGGCATTTGCTGTCTGGTAAACCTAAAAAACTAAATGTACATTATGGTTTTTTTATCGCTCTTTATTCATTGCTCCTAGTTAGTTGGCGTCGATCCCATCATTTTTGGAACACTACGTAACTGTCAAAGTTTCACACGGTTGGTTGAATTTCGTTTGCAAACGATATTTCCATCACTTTCGTATACATTTTTCAAGCTGGTTTTAAAAAATCTCACAATGACGAAAATCTTGCTTTTCTGATTGCCTACTGACATAAATCGAAGACTGTCCACAAAAGTGTAGACGGTATTTTGCTGAGCAATAAGACCTTTAGAAAACAACTTTCAATCTATAAAATCATTTAATTAAATTTTGACCACTTTTAAATGACACCATTTTGTGGGAAAAATTGATAGAAAATCCCTTTCAAGATCTCACTGTATTTATACTAATTAATTATAATTCATGCATTAAAATTAAGGAAATAATTAAAATATTCTTTTAAAAAGATTAATAAAAAGCCGTTTGTCATAGATGCTTTCATTAATAGTTTTTGATGATTTGTTAGATGAAAATTTAGATATTGTTAGATGAAATTTATTGTTAGATGAAAATTTAGAAAAAATATGAAGGACGTACGAACTTCTAAGCCGAAATACCTCAACATGATCATGCTTTACTATTGATTTGTCTATCTTTGTTTTATTTTTAATATTTATTCTAAAAGAATACCATGTGAACAAAGGACTGATGGGGGATTTTAACAAGCTGTCCCATATCAAGCGCGTGATTGTCATCATCTGTCCAATTAGGTTTTTCTTTTCATCATGTGAGAACATGATGATGTTTTGGTTATTAGGTTTTGGTGTCTCAGAAATAACATAGGGAAAAATATTCGTTTTTTCATTGGTAGATAGCGAGTCATCTGACCCGCGATATTTGAGGTTTGTTTTGCCAGTATTGTTCGAAATATTTAATTAACGTTACTTTCAATTGCTTTTTGTTTGTCGTTTCTATGAAATGGCGTCATCTTCCAGGTTGTTTACGATTTCTTAATTTTAAATAATTAATCTCACTCTCAGAAGATTATCATTTTGGGGTTTTTTCTTTGGAATTCTCTTTCAATTATAACTATCGCACCTTTGTAAAACGAATTATATTTATTCTTTAATGATATTATAAGCGCATTCTTATTAATTACATTTCTCAAAACATTGCAAATATTAGAATTAATTTTTAATATCAATCTGCATTACATTCATTGGATTTTATCACATATGCAATAGCTTCCAGTAATAGTGAACTTTCCGTCATAATGGATGGATTTTTTATCTTAAAATCGGTGGAGCTCCAAAATTTTGTTTGCCAGCTAGAAAAATTGAAAATGAAAGTTTAAAAAATTATTATTAGGGAGAGAGAGAGTGTGGTCTCGTAATTTTTTCCAATCAGTTTAAACTGGTTAATGACTTAAATTAATTAAGACAAACAATAACTTAAAAAATAACAATGTTCTCGCATGATAACTTGAAATTTGCGACCATCGATTTCATTTTTATTTTTGGAAATATTTTCTTTATATACAAAAATTTCCTAAATTAGAGTAAATAATATTGGTTATGATATATTATTATTGTTTTCTTTTTGCTATCAACTGCAAAAAAGAAGGGGTAATCTAAGTTCAAAGTAAGTGTGAATCACAGGCAATTCACAGGCAGCCAATATTTTAAATGTCAGATGCCATTGATATAGGTGACTAGAGAGTTACTCATTAAATGTGTATATTGTATGGAATAAATTCCATAGAAGGCACTTAAAGAAGAAAAGATTTTTCCTCGGTAAGTAATGTGTTTAAAAGAGTTACGAGTCTGTAGTAAATTCTCCGTAAAATTGATAAACTATTTTACTAAAACTTTGTAACATCGTTTTATATCTTGAATGTTACGGTTATGTCAAAAATAGTATCCGTATACTGCTCGTTATTCCGAAACTAATTAGATCGTAATAAAAATGCGAGTGTCTCCCTCTGTAGAAATATGTTCTTTGTAAATGTAAGAATTGTTGTTTATACAAGGGGGCGTCTTCATATTTAGACAAAATCAATTGTAGTACATAGTAAAAAACTGATAAACTGTTTTACTAAAACTTTGTAACAACGTTTTAGTCCGTGCTTATATCATAAATGGTATGGTTCTGTAAAAGAATATCCGGATACTGCTCATTATTTCGAAATTAATTAACGCGCAATAAAAATGCGTGTGTCTCCGCGTTGTAGAAATGTGTTCTTTGTAAATGTAAGATATATTTTTTTATACCAGGGGTTGTTTTCATATTTATAATGGAACAAAATCAATAATAGCGTACAGTTTTTGAATGCATTTCCAAATATTTCGGATTAAAATGGTTCCAATATGAAAAAAATTCAATGAAACTAACTATGAGAAAATTTCAGTTCCTAATATTAATTGAAAGTTACTGGTTTTCCAAACATATTTTAAGACATAATTAATTCTCGATAATTATTCTATAATGAAATACACATTGAAAAGTTATACATTTTTGAAAATAAAAAAAAAAGTATTACTAATACTAACCAAAGAGAAAACAACAAACTTACAATTTTTATATGATTCCACAAAATAGTTTTTAAATTATGCGAAACAATCAAAAGTTTAAAGAATAGTATCGCATTCTGCAGAAACAATCAAAAGTTTAAAGAATAGTATTGCATTCTGCAGAAATAATCAAAAGTTTAAAGAATAGTATTGCATTCTGCAGAAACAATCAAAAGTTTAAAGAATAGTATTGCATTCTGCAGAAACAATCAAAAGTTTAAAGAATAGTATTGAATTCTGCAGAAACAATCAAAAGTTTAAAGAATAGTATCGCATTCTGCAGAAACAATCATAAGTTTAAAGAATAGTATCGCATTCTATAAAAAAAATGTCAACTTCATGAAGGGATTCTCTTCTAGGAATAAAAAAAAGTAGCAAAAATAAAACTGAAAAATAAATGTTTGAATTTTTTTTTATTAAGATATACATAATTTTGGTTTTTAAATAAATGTAAATATAAATATGAAGAAAAAAAATTTGCACGTAAGAAATTCTATTCCACTATCATTTCAAGCGAAGATTTATTTAGGAGAAATAAGAATTTATAACAATTGTAGGAATTATTTTTGAAATTTTTATTATAATAAGTGTTGAAGCAGAATTCTGCGCAAAATAATAAAGTTACAGATCGTTAAATATGAAAATGAATAGCAGGTTATTGAGAAAACAAAACCTCTTTCTGTGTGATAAGGCAAAGCACCAAACATTGAAAAAAATAACCTCTTAAAAATGGAACAAACGTTTAAAAGTATTACGTTAAATTCATCAACATTAAATATATATTCTAGTAAAAAGAGATTGACCATAAAAAAATCTAAAAAATTAATCAAAAGTATCACTTGATGGGAACTTGTGCATATAAATCAACAACATTATGTTATTTATATTTATATTTTAAAGTAATATTTCAGGAATTAATTATTTGTCTTCTTTTCCTTTTTCCCGGATTCTTTTTATTTAAGCTTGCTTTATTGTTATTAATTGCTGAACTTGTGCTATATTTTTTTAATTTTTCAGACAACAGACCTCGCTACAACTATTTAACAATTAATCATTTACTTTCTTTGATTAAATATGCAAATAAAAGCATGCATTTGAAACTCTAATTTGTTGATTTTTTAAATTATTTTTAGTAATGAACAAAAAAAGTTTAAAAAAATTATCTTAATCTTAAAATTGTCTTTATCTTATCCTCCTAAATCTATAGCAAAGGTATCGCTTTAACGACTCAAAATTAAAACTTTAACTAGGGAAAATATTCATGAAGTAACATGTTTGTTCTTTAGAAACTTCAAGTTTAAAACAGCGTTCTCAGCTTGCACTTTAATGTCCCCTAAAAGTGAGAAAAAAATTCTATAGTAATTTTGAAACGAGATGTCTAAAGTTTTATACCTAGGAATTTCTTATTATTCAAAATCATTTAAAAGATTAAACAATTCTGAAAAATGAGGGGAAAATTTGAGAATTCTTCAAAAATATGACGATGTCTCCATATATGAACTAAATTTGCATAATCTTAAAGAGAATGGCTCTTTCTAGCTGAATAACATTTTCAATGAATTTATCTGTCATAAATTCTGGCCAAATAGGAATGATAACATATTTTTCTTTGAGAGATTACATAATTTTTAATTGGGCAAATCTTCCACCAATGGTTATCGAAATACTGGGTATTCATCCATGTCAACCGAATGTTCTCATTTAAGAAAATTGTGTGATGTGAATTGTTCAAATCATTGTTTGAATATTCATGATGTCATTATATTTAGATTTATTCTAAAAAATAATTTAGCAAAAGATTGATTAGCCATATGTTGACTAAATTACATCTCAAGTAAAATGTGCCTCTATGTCCATATCCATCTTAATACAGTTTGTAAGAATTTGTTAGAGGATGACAAAAAAATACTCTTCTGTGGAACTTTGATCTACACCAAAATTAGGCCTCATTGCCCTTTATCCAGCGAGTAATGCTAACTTCAAATCTGGATGAATTTGCATCTAAAATAATCCAAAATTTAGTTTAATATAAAGAATTCCATCATTCTATTTGAAATGAAATAATAATGCGACTAGTCATCATGACTACATCATCATCATATCTTTGATACACTTATTTTGTTGTATGACCTTGTAATAGAAATAAATTTAGCTGAAAATTTTAAACGACTATTAGAACGACTTTATAATGACTACTATAAATTTCTTTTCACAGGTGATAATGAGAATTTAGGTAATGCTTAACATTACCTGAATTGAAAAGCTATTGGTTAGCCCCCAAAGGTATGGCCAACCAATGTTGGCCCTCAAAGGACCACCTGGCCAACCAATGACTTTTCAGAACCAAATATTCGTAAGACTCAATTAGGGCACTCTAAGAAGACACATCAATTGATGTGAATCCCTTCTTGGCATATCCTAGTTTTAAAAATCCATGTTATCTCAGAAATGACATTTGTTGCCACAAATTATAATTAATGAATTCAATTTTAACATTTTAGTTTGCTATAAATTTTGTCAAACTGCAAGTCCCTGCCGGTGAGGTTATACCAAAAGTAGGGACGAGAAATTTTCTAATGGTGGCATAGTTTAAATTCCCTGGTGTGTAAAGGAATGACGTGGAGTGTCTACCTCTATCGATGACAGGACATGAAGGGGTTGTACCTTGGCCGGTAATAATCACTAGGACTCAACCCCGTTTCCCGCCTGTGATGATGAGACAGCCTATCGATTCCCGTGTGTTATAAGCAGCTCTGAGAAATCGGCTGTAATTGGCAGTCCAATCACGGAAATACGATCACGTCTCATAGTTATTTAGTTGGGAGGAATCAAAGCAATGTATTTCTATTAGCTTGAATTGCTGCGTTATTCACATCTAAGTCATTTCTTTGTGTATATACTTGTTGAAAGCTTCATTTTAAAGATTCTATTATTATACAAATTATTGATTGAGTTTGAATTATGAATTTTGAAGTAGAATAGTACCTAAACAAATACTTGATAAAAATCGCCTCCCAAAAGTATTAACATGTTTAACGGAGTTCCTAGCCCCGTCAAGGGGCATTACTTCCGGTAGATGATCTCATTTAGTTCACATGGCTTTCAGTAGCTTCCGTGATCTTCGACAGCTCCTGTTCAGATAGTTCCAGCAGATGGAGAGGTGGAAGGTTCTTAACGAAGCTAAGGCAATCATTGGATGTCTGACAGAAAAGAGGCGTGGTAACAAGAAGTGGGGAAATGCTGAATTGCAGCTAAGTTAAAAAGTATTGCGGAAAAACTAGAATTACAAATTAGAATTTGAGAAAAACAAAAGGCAAGAACTAAAGAAGAATATTGCGGGGTCTTTTAATGCGAGAATTGGGTTCATATTTGGGAATGCATAAAATACTGTCTGTCCATAAGGAGATCTCTGGCCGACAATTGTCTATGTTTACGGCGGTCGTTATAGAAACAGGTTACTGCAGGAAGAGTCCATTTCGCAGAGGTAGAAATTAATTCAAGTTTCTTACGTTGGCGCGTTTAGCACCTCATTGGCGGTTACCTTTAATTTTTGAAAGCAAATTCGAAAAATAATTTACTGGGCTGAAAATCATTTGCATACTTATAATTTTGAAAAAATATATTATTCCTGTTAGAATAATACAGAAATTCCTATCTGATTAGTACAGAAAGAAAAGAGTAAATCAAATAGAAAAACTGAATAATTATTTATATGTCTAACGACTGCACAAGAAGAAGAAAAAATAAGTAGAATCCAGCATGACAAAAAATTAATTTTCATTTTATTTGTTTTAAATTTATGTAACTTCTTAAGATCAAATTATCCGCAGCATACGGGAAGTAATCTGTCTAATTCAACATAAAAATAATAACATAATAATCATAATTATTTCATAATTTTTATAAACGGTTGCTTTTATTCTGATACAAAGTAAAATATCAATTGTTAAATATGCTTAAAACCTCTCCAAAAAGTTTTTTTAATAAAAAAATATATTTATTTATTTTTGATATATATGCTATTTTTTGAAACTCAAAATTAACAATTACATTTCATCAAATAAGATAAATAAAAGCTATAAGATAAATAAAATTTTCAAAGATTTTATTAATGAAACTTTAAAAAATAAGGATAATCAAAAGTATGTTAAGTTGAAACTTTTGATTATCGACATATTGAATAACAGAAAACAAGAGTACATTAATGAAAAAATAGAAAATAACAAAAAGGAATCAAATAAATTTCGTAGCTTCAGGAAATAAACTAAATAAAATTCTATATATTCTATAACTTTTGATTAAACTAATTGAAATGAAACAAAAAAAGCAATTTTAAAATTCACTTTTTATTTATAAAACACATTAATTATTATTAAAAGAGTGCAAAACTAGCAGAGATCGAGTGACAGTTGTGTACTTTCAATTTAAAGAATTCTAAATCACTGTCACGAGATTCCGTTTCTTCTGAATCGGAATCCGATTCAGTACTTCCAATCTGAAATACTAGTTCATCCACTAGTTCTTCTAAAGTCCCTTATTTTTCCCAATACGAATTTTCAGCAAATTACAAGCAAAATTCTAAACATTATGCACAATTTTACGAGCTTGTGATTTTAAAGTCTCTCCAATCTTAAATCGAAAAGACATTTTAAAGGATCTCAAAATTCAAGAGACTAAAATTATTAAATAATGAAATGCAGTTAATATTAACCAAAGAAAATATTAATAACATATAAAAGAAGTAAGCTAAGCAAATATTATGATACGAGCAACTGCGGTAAAGCGAGAAGACGAATGAGCAATAGTTTTTTTATCGCTTCATTTTTTCGCCAAGATAAAGAATACCCCCGCAGACTTCCGCCCGATTCCACCCATTCAAAATAGATCCTCCCTATCGACACCTGTTTCTATGACGCCCGCCGTAAACATAGACAACTGTCGGTCAGAGATCTCCTTATGGACAGACAGTAGCTTCCACTCCCAAAAGAACAGGACAAAATCTATTTATACTGTGCTGTGAAATATCTGATGGAACTTACAAAAAATTATTCATAAAATCAAATGCAGTTGTTTTATTTTAAAATTTAATTATGAAAGTTCTAAGTTCATTTAATTAGTATATAAATAATTAATAAAATTTTACATTCTCATTAATAATGTTCTTAAGAATTATAAGTCAAACTGAGAATGAAACTCTAATTGTAAACTGTCCTATTCCTATTAAGAGCAAACATTTAAAAATGTAATACGAATAGCTAATTAAAATCAATTCGCTAAGTACATAAAATTATTTTATCACCCATACGAATATTTTAATCTAAAATAACTACGCAGACGATAAAATTGTGGAAGTAGCGTAACAATTTTCCTTCACCTGCCTCGAACAAAAGTTTACAGCAGCGCGAAAAATAAATAAACAAATAGAATGAAAACCTCCAAAGCACTCCCATTTTTCGTTCCTCTGATGGAAAATTTCCTGGCGAGTAAAATAAATACAAAGATGTATAACTTGGTATAAAATCTAACATTTCCCTTCAAAAGAGCGGGAGGATATATCTTTATTGATTTTAACTTAGCTTTCTATTCGTTGTGCTTTCCCCTTCCCATCCCCCAAGGCACCGTGGAATTGTAATATATTTCGTTCCAGAACGCTTCGAAAAATGGATAAATATGTTTTTCTTTCGGCGGAAGTATATGTTATTGTCATACGAATCGAATTGCTTGGGTCTTCAATCTGGTGGCAACGAAAATTTTCTGTCGTTCTATTTGTTTAGAAGCGGAGAATTTGCTTAGGCGTCGAATCTCGGAGCCAAATATTCTGAGGACGCGTATTGTGTTGCCATCGTGCTGATGTAAAATGAGGAAATATTTCACACAGCGCACAGACGATTTTATTCTTTTTGTTGCTGTGCTGTTTCCCGTTTCTTTTGGATGGCGATGTTCTTAAGAGAAATTGGAGAAGGGATTTCACAGAGGCGTGGAAAAGTAATTAGAAGAAGGATTTTTTTTTAAAAAAAAAAAAGAGAAAATGCTGATTTTTGCGTAGGGCCAAATATATTTGGAATTAGAAGAATCAATTATGTTGATTTTAATTAAAGAACTGAAATTTGTATTTTATTTATTTTGCAATCTAAAGTTTCAATTAATTTTTTTTCGCTGACTTGGGATTTATTTTATTTGCTTTTTTCCTATTCCAAATTCTTAAAATGCTCGTTCGAATCTAAAAATCTTGAAGATTATACATGCATAATAAATATTTTATCTCATCAACTTACAAGCTTTATATATTAAGAATTTATAATAAATATTTTATAAAATTATAAATTATTTTAAATTTCATAAATTAAATTGGATTTTATGAATGTATTTTAATTTAAATAATGAATATATATAAACAATGTGATGAATTCAGTATAAATTTTTTATGGATTATAAATATATAAATACTGAATCAAAATACCACGAATGACATTTTTAGTTGAAGACTGACTATTCTTTTTCTATGTCTCCTTTCATTTTTTTAAAGATCCACTCAATTTTACTTATCCTTAAAGAAACACTCTTAATGTGTTTTTTAATCATAAAGTTGAACTTTTATAAACAATAATATTAAAACTCAACAAAAATGTTCCTTAAAACTAAATTTTAAACAAATTTTAAACACAGATTATAATTATATTTATAGATGAATATTTTTAGTATATTTTTCGCTTCATATGATGATTTATTCATATTTAAATATAAAAATAGATAAAGAAAATAATGAAATTTACTATCGAAAATTTCAAGTTATCATGTGAGAACATTATTTGTCTTAATTAATTTAAGTTATTAACCAGTTTAAACTGGTTTCAAACAATCACGAGACTTCTCTATCAGTCTATGTCCTTCATTTATATACAATTTTTTTTATTTCAATTTTTTATTTCATTTTCAATTTTTCTAGCTGTCACACAAAATTTTAGAACTCGGCTGATTTTAAAATCGGGGGGAATATTGTTTTTTTTTTTAAATCTGATAGTCTCGTGATTGTTTCAAACCGGTTTAAACTGGTAAATGACATAAATTAATTAAGACAATTCATAAGAATCCAGAGAATGAATAATTTGGGAATCAATTTGTAATTTTAGTTGGCGATAAATCACCAAGTGTGATAACTTTCTGCATTATTTTCTAATAATCCTGAAAGCAAAAAATTGATGTCTCAGAAGCCAACTTGTTGCCTACACATTTTGGGATTTTAAAAACCTCAACCCAAAACAACATCATGTTCTCACAAGATAAAACGATTTCATTCGTTTATGCGAAAATTAAATTACATGAAATTTTTTAATGTACTATTATAGTTATTCAATAGTTTCAAAATCCGGTGATTCGCTTTTATAGCGTCATTTTATATTAACTCTCAACCAATAATTTAATTTTACACAATTTATTCTGAGTTCTTAAATATAGATAGCAAGTCTAATGTACTCAGTGTTTTTAGCAATTAGAGTTTTATACCGTAGCTTTTCACCCAGAATAGTATCACCAAAAATAAACAAAATCTTAAGAATATATAAAAAACTTAAACCCTTTATTTAAATTTGATACAGAAGTATATTTTTTCCAAACTTTGCTAAAATATTTTTCAAAAAAATGCTATGAAGATTGGTTTTATAAAAAACATATGTATAAATTCTGAATATTTTAACAATCACTCCAGATATTTTCCTTTAAGCTCTGATAGATAATAAAGATAGCATATTTCCCGAGAATTATTATCTTTCTATTTCATCGCATTACAGCTAAAATATTCAGTAATAGATATTGGTACACACTGTAATATATTGTGGTTCTTTTTAATTTATAATTTTTCTATTAAAATATTTTGCCTTAATTTACTGGTATTGCAAATATTTGCCAGTTATTTTGTCTAAATGGTTGGTTTTGTTAATATTTACCAATTATTTTGTCATAACTGTTAGTTTCACAAATATTTACCAATTATTTTGACATAACTTAGTTTTGCAAATATTTGTTAATTATTTTGTCGTAATTGTTGGTTTTGAAAATATTTGGTAATTATTTTGTTATAACTGTTAGTTTTACTAATATTTACCAATTATTTTGTCATAACTTAGTTTTGCAAATATTTGTCCTTTATTTTGTCTTAATTGTTGGTTTTGTAAATATTTGAAAATTATTTTTTCTCAAATAATGTATTTTTTTAAAAAAAATTGTATTTACTTTTGAACAGAGAATATTCTCTTAGAAAGTTCTATAATAAATTAAATAACAAAATATGTGAATAAAAAAAGACATTTTAAAAGTTTATGTTCCCACTGCAGGTAATATGTTAGTCTTGCTGATACAGATAGCAAAATATCGAACGATTTTGAATTAATTTAAAATTATATACGTATGCTCTTTCCATGCGAGTTAACTTCAGGTAGATAAATATTATGGTCGTTTGGGATAATTGTAGCATCAAAACAATAGCCAATAAAGAATTCACCATTATAATCTATCCTTATGAGAACAAATGTTTTTCCGTGTATATCTCTGGGATATCCCAAATCTACCACACTTACAGATATCAAATTTGGCGCACAGATTATCTAAATGAAGATTAGATCTCATACTAAACAAGGAATTAAATCATACTAATCATAAGTGTAATTTTAAAATATAGTGCAGAAAAATGCTAAATATACTGTTTTAGATATTTTTTTTATGTAGTAACAGTTCCGTAGTGTAAAAAAATAGCAAGTTTAGTTTAGGAATATTGATTTCCCGTTTTAAAAAAACTCTAGATTAATTTTGGGGCAGACCTCGTAATTTTGAATCACTGTTAGATGATGAGAATGACACTGGAGATGGCACTTCCCCTCCAAATTCGCACTCCAAACCATCAGGAAGACGTTTGACCCCCAACGTCATGTGCACCAGAGCCGCTTACTCAACGGTTCATTTGGTCTCGAAACGCAAACCCTACGGTTCTAAAGCCAAGACCTTGCCATCAGGCCAGCACGACCCCCCACCCCACCCCCTATTCATCTTTCTAAAAAGTTATGTTTTGCACCTCATATATAGTTTACCGAAATTTAGGAAGTTTTTAAAATTTATTATTTTTGGAAACTGATGAAAAAATAAAATTCTACTTTTCACTTTCTAATTGTATTATCTTCTCTAAATTTTTATTATTTGAACATTTCTTCCCAATTTAAATCAAAGCTGTTCAAAATACCTTCTTCAGACTCTGATTCAAAAACCCTTATTCTATGATCCGAAGAAGGGAGATTTATTTTTCTAATCATTTGGCAAGAAGATTTATTATGATTAAATGAAGGAAAAAAACAGTTTTACCTGAATTTATACTTTTCCTTGTCTTTTGAAGTTACTATATTGTGAGATAAGATGGTTTTACATGAACAATTTTTAAATCCCTGAAGGGGTGGAAGGTAAATGTATTTGTCGTGCGAGTTATATATGATATAGATTATTTTACTCTTTAAGGACTGCAGATCGTTATTCTACAAAATAGCTAGTTAAACCATGAAATACAAGAGAGTCCTACACTTTAACGGACACGATCAGTTATTACACGGAATAACTAGGTATTCTCTAAAATAACGGATATCACACTTTAACGGTAACATATATAATGCCATGTTATTCATCTCTCAGTCAAGCTATCCAGCCTGTAGAGCGCCAGTAACACTATTCACTATCAGGTTCGGGTGGAAAAAAATAGAAACAAAATAAAATCTGTGACATTAACGTAAAAAAAAACCCATCATCACCATCAAAACCATCGAGATGATATTTCTTACTTGATGATAAATCAAGTAAACATCACTCTTATCTCAAGCGTTACATTTAAAGAAGATGGGCAATTAAGCTGTTAATCTCCGCTCATTTACACAATGGACAAGATGCGATCATATTACGATAAATGATAAAATAACAACACCCCCTGGACGTAATTCCCCTAACGTGGGTTCTAAATCTTCTGAATAGTTTACGATATTTACTTCATATCCGCTTCATCGATAAAAGAATCACCCCTTCCGATACTCTATTGGAGGCGATAAAAGCAACAAAAATCTCGCTCGATCTTGCAGAATAAACGACCCCCCGGCCCCGAACCGAGTAACGGAAAAGTAATCTCCAGGAATGAGTTCCTCACTCTACTGGCAAATTCAACTTGGCCCCATCAGAAGAAGTAGTCTTAAGAATTCGTGGCTACAGCGCTTATCTCTTTCCATTCCATTTTGCACGGGATGAGAATTGGAAACGAAAATTACACGTCTGTTAGGTTGAGAATTTTCGAAACGTTCCCGGGGACCGGATTATCCCAGTGATTTGGTCTGCTAAATGGGCATCCGATACCGTAATTGTCACGTGGCGGATTAGTTTCATCCCTCCCTCCCTTCGTTTTCGAACTGTTCGAAAGGGGGAAGGGTATCGTGTTTTGTAAAATAATTCGAAGCAAACTTTTTCGCCCAGAAAACAGCAATTACCAATTTTCGTCTTCTTGGCAGTGTTTCCCTTTGGTTTCTGTGATTGATAAAGAGGACATTTTTCTGGAAACGCCGGAAGTGTGATTGATTAAAGGGTATTTCTCGAACAGGGTTCAAACGAAGAATCCCCTTTATCTCCCCTCCATGATCTAAATTTTAATGTAAGTAAGACAGTATTTTATGAAAAAAATTTCGTTCTATGAATGTTAAAAAGCTTACTTCTCTCAACAGAATTAGTCAGACATGACCAGAAATTTAATTAATTAAAGGATCCATGACTAGAAAATAAGGACTCTTTATTTAGTCTAAACCAAAATGTTGTTTATTAAAGGACATGCGACAACAACAACAACAACAAAAATACTATTTTTTAAAATGTAAATTTCCACCTGACCTGAAAGTATGATTGAATAAAGGATTTACTAATATTAAAAGGAAGACCTTTATGGGCAGAATCCTACAATTGCTGTAAAGAATACTTTCCTGAACTGAACTGAAGTAGATTTGCCTGATACGTAATAAATTAAAGGATCTGTGCCTAAAAAACTGGCAATTTTTATTCATCACAGATTCTTTAATCAATCCTATTTCAAATCCGATCTAACTTTAAGTTCAATAAGATC
>JAOUZG010008327.1:6098751-6122177 GCA_026289955.1 Argiope argentata | reverse complement strand
GAGTCTTAACTTACATAGTATGTTTTAATTATTAATAGTGAGTTTGTGGCTAGTGAGTGCGTTGGGAATCGAATGTATGAGTTGCTGCTTGTTGCGTCACGTGAGTCTGACGGCTTTGTTTGCTCCTTCGTCAAGTGAGTTTGACGGCTTTTGTTGCGAGTAGATATCGCCATGTCAGTTGCTTTTTCATGAGATTGCTTTTTCAAGATCAGCAATGTGGCAAGTGAAGGTCGAGGTCCAAACCCGTGACACTAGGGCCAGTAGCCAAGTAACATAATCACAATACTAAAAGTATACTTCAATATCGTAGATATTATCGGACTTATGAAGCTAGCATCGCAAGTTAAATTATATTACGGCCCCGTTTTAAAGCAACTTTTGAGATAATTTAGAAAGGACGTCGTAAATTTGAACTGCTGTCAGGTAACGAGGATGACACTTGAATCACTTTGACTTCCAAACTTCCATATCACGTCTGCGAGAGGATATTTAGCCTCGACGGACTTAACATGCACCAAATCCGCCTATACAACGATTCTTCGGTGGGATTGGCGTCGAACAGGAAATCCGCCGATTCCTCAAACGAGACCTTATTCCCAACCCTCACGGCTTATTGATAGTGAAGAGTAAGTGATAAATGGTTAAATGAATTCTATGGTTTTTTTCCATGTGTGAACATTTTTGAAGCATATATGAATGCAAATTTTATAAATATGATAGTTTATCTGTAGAAATGGAAACTGATTAATTTGCTTTTAATAAATAGTTTGAGAAATGCATTAATTTATTTATTTGTATTTTTTTTCATGGAAATGAGGTATTTTATTCGGTTTCTTCTTGACGAAAATACGAATCAAAGCTGAAAATTATGGCCCCATCATAAATATTTAAACGTGAGTTGCCATTATAACAAAGACAAATATTTAATTTTTCTTATATTGCCGAATAATGGAAATACCAGAGTAATAATTATCTGCACAACCCTCAGCATTCGAATATAATTCTTCTCTTTAACAGAAAATGTTATCAATCTATAGTAAATTTTTCATGCTAGAGAATGCCATTGCATGACACTGGCAAGCAATATTTAAATAATATTAAATTTTGGTTTGAATTTTGCATTTTTCTTAATCTTTCGGGAATCCCTGCCTAGTTATTTCAAAAAACACTTGACATGTTTTAATAGTATCGCAAAACCACATTTTCATTCTAGATAAGTATTTTCCAACTAATTAAAACAAAATTTGAAACAAAACTGCATTTGTAGTCACAAACTCCCGTAGTATGATAAAATATCTATGGGAAAAGTCTGAGTTTTTGAACTATCATGCTTACATGCATCTATAAGTACAGAAAGACAGAAAGGCTAAGAGTTGATTGATTTAATTCAAACTTTGACAGCTGTTTACATTACAGACGTTACGTAGTGTAAAATCTCTAGATGTAAGAAAATATATCTATTTAGCTCTTTATTTTGTAATTATCGTGTTAAACATCTAGATAGACGGAATTCCTCAAAAGTAGGGGGTCTCAAACTTTCAGACATTGCGACCCCTTTTTTAGACTTTTTTGGTGACCCCCCAAAGTTTTAACTCTGTCTAAAGTTTAGACAGATATTTAAAAAATTTTACACGTACTCAAGAGTTCGTAGTGAATGTGTCGGGTATTGGCGCCACATTACTTGGCACTTCATCTTTTTCCTTACTAGTATCATCGCATCTCGAAACTTGGATTGAACAGTTTACAGATTACATTCCAATTAAGAATATGAGTGGGGTTGTGTGGATAGTCAATCCTTTCAGTGATTTAACCGTAACAAAAGCTGAGCTAAGTGCCCTTCACCATGATCAACTGATAAAAATTTCAAGTGATCAGTCAGCTAAAATAACTTTAAACAAAGCTTATGTCGACACATTTTGGATACGTATTAAAAAGAAATACCCAGAACTGTCCACAACAGCATTAAAAACTTTTATGCCATTTTCTACACATTACAACTGTGAACAGAGATTCACCATAATGATAAATTTAAAACAAAATCCAGAAATCGTTTGACACTGGAAAATGACGTTGTTTTGTGTATTAAAAGCTCAATACAGACTTAAAAAAATTGGTTAATTCCAAACAAGCTCATGCATCCCATTAACTAATAGAACACAAAAACCAATGTGTATGTGTATGAAAAGCTTTATGTTTACTCTTTTTTTTAAAAAAGGAAAACTACAGCAATAAATTAATTTTCTTTAAACTTTTCTTTTACATCTCGCAACCCATTTTTTGAGAACCCCCTGCTCTAAAGAGTTTCTCAAAATGTGATAGAATTTTTCCAAATTTGGTGTAACGGTACCTCAAATTTCAAAAGTCTGACCCATACCGGTTTTGGATTATTTTTGTAGCAGACAAACAGCCAGAAATTTTCAAAAAATGTTATTGTCGAACTCATAGAGGTCTAAAATGTTGAGATTCGTAAATATATTGAGTTCGAATTTCTAAATAACTATGCTTCTAAACTGCATATACCAGAAAGTAAAATTTGAATTATAAATGTTTTGAATCTAAAATTTAAATACAACCTGATTCGCCCATAGAGAATCCAATATACTATGTATACGAGAAAACAAGATATAATGAAATCCTAGTATTATATCGATAGACTGCATTCCATGCTATCCAATTTGTGTAAGTGACTGGAACTCAAGTTCACTCATATCGGAATTTTAATCATGGCTACAAACAAAAGCACTATTCACCTCTTGGCTGTGTATCAGGGCAATGAATTGTGTCTCCATGGCAAAGAGGGTCCTGCATTTCCTATTCAACCATTCCGCTGACACTTTTCGTGAGAACAAGTGAGAAGCGTGTGAAAGGTAAAAAGTTCAACTTATGAAGCTGCTCACAGAAGGGGAAAAAAGAACAATTCCCGTCGCGAAACCTATTCCAAAAGTCTCACTTAAATGCTAAATTTAGCCATGCTGGGCCGATTAATTACAATCTTAGCAGGCGGCCAAGTGAGAGGGTCAGGAAGTCCTGTTAATGGGGGAAATTAAACGTTTGTGTTGTATCCAGGAAAGAAAACTTCCTTAAAAAAAGAAAGCAATTCCTGAAGGCGGCCATGTTAGGCTTAACTTGATATTCAAAATGAGCGCCGCTGTTACCATAGCAGTAGTTGCCATTCGCGTGAGTCCATATGCATACTTAATGGAAAGTTACACTGACCGGATGTATTAAGATAATTACTGTTTTTCACCTTATTCACGATTTACACATAAATAAAAGAATTTTTTTTGTGTGTGTGTCCCCCATCAGTTTAAGTTCGGGTTGATTGTCTTCTGAATGAAAATTATATAAATCAAATGAATTATATGATTATATATAAAATGTTATTGCATATAACATTCTTTTATGATATTGAGTAAAATACAGGGTGTCCAAAAATTTCCCGTACTGATGATTTGTGAATTTATTTTACAAAAACAATTGGTTCAAAAAGAATTATTTTTAGGCCAATGATAAAAAGCACTTTTAACAAAACTAAGGAAAAAATACTGAACTATCATTTATAACAAATGTTCAAAATGTCCACCCCTTTCTTGGAGACAAAGCTGAACTCGTTTGCGCATGTTTTTCGAAACGCGTTTTAACATGCTAGGAGTGATTTCTTGTATCCTTAGGGTAATTGTGATTTTCAAATAATCTATTGTTTGAGGATCACCTTCATAAATTTTGTCCTTTAAATATCCTCACAGAAAAAAGTCCAAGATGGTCAGATCAGGGGATCGAGGTGGCCAAAGATTTTCTGAGATAAGTCAATAGCTGAAAAAAGCTTCAAGCATGTCCTGGTTTCATTACTCGTATGACAAAATTTAATATACTTGAAAAAAATCATGGAAAATGATTTTTTAAATTTGGAGTACGGGAACTTTTTTTGGACACCCGGTATATTTTCATACTTTCTTTCATAAAGTTTTAAGACTGAAAAGTGATTGAATAATGATTGACATCAACTCCGAAATAATAATTTCACTTTCTGTTTCATTTTGAAATATGCATACGCTTTTTAAATTCCATCCATATTAATTTGTAAAAGACTAATTCAACTAAATCCATATTTCACAATAATAAGAAATAAGAGAATGACATTTGCAAACAATTGTTCTATATCAATCGTTAAATATTTTAGAAAGTCGATCTGGACGAACAAACTGGTCCTCAAAGGAGGTGAGAGTCCCTTATGAATAAGAAATAATTGATTACGGATTTAAAAAAAATTCTAATAAAGCAAAAAAAACCTGGAAACATATTGAGGAAGAGATGTTCAGTTCAGTTACGCTTCGTTTCAAAGCAACATAAAGGCTATTTTGGGACTTAATTTTGAATCGCGGTCAGAAGACGTGGACTACACCTGCGCTCATACCCCTACTTCACTCTTACGCCCCCCTCTCCAATAGCTGAAGCCCGCTTGGCTCCGGCAGATTTAACTTGAACCAGACTCACTTAACCGTTGTGAAACCTACCGGTTTTGAAACTGATAACATCATTAAGAAAGATTTAATTTAAAATATGTTGTTTAAGAAAGTCTATTACATAAGGGGCATTTCAATTTTATTTCAAGACTTAAATTTTGAAAATGATACCATTGTTTACAAACGATTATAAAAATTAGTGGCCAGTTTGTTAAATATTAAATTTTGCAAAATCATATTCCTATTATAACTTTCTTCGTTCAATAGAAGATAAATATTTTCTTTTCAAGATGCTTATAATATTCTAAGATTTACACGCTGCCATGCATATTTGAAATTATTTGACGAGAAATGTATGGATAACTAATGGGAGTGGTCCCCCCAAACCTTTCTCGCATATTTTCTAACTAACTGGTCATGACAGATAACAATACGATAGTTACGAAATATTAACTTTTGATCTATATTTAGCATTTTTATTGAGTTTATCGTGTCATAATTGGCGATTTATTTGGCTATTAATCCACGATGACGTGGTTAATAGTATCCGAACATTGAATTTGTATTTTAAATTAGTTTTTGCCAACTTACTGAAATACAAATTCTTAACAAAACTGCATGCATAAGTCAAAAAAGCGTATGTAAAATTTGATATATTGCTCATTGGGACATTGAGTTTTCACGTTCATATGTCTAAAAGTACAGATAGACAGATGGTCAATTCTTTGTTGGTGATTTGTTGCCTAAAATGTGTTAGATGACTAGCTATAGATGTTGATTTTGCTTATTAAATTTTATCTTTCTAGCTCTCTCCTTTTTATTTATTACCATGTCAGAGCATGATGTTGTTTTTGAGAATGAGGTTTTCTAACGTCAACAAAAATCCGTAGGCGAAAAATAAATATTTTATTATCTGCAAGAGCGTATCCAAAAATCAGCTTTTAATAACGCATTACCATTGCATTTACAAAAGCTCTGATTTTAAAAAATAAGTTAATGACTACAGCAAATAAAGCCTAGAATTGAATTTGTTGTTTTTTGGCACAAATGCCATTTGTGATAATATGAAATGAAATAAATAGGAAACATGATATTTTTTTTAAACAATAAATGTGAGACAAAGTTGTTTTGGATCGTTTGCAAAACTAAAGTGACTCATTCGACGAAACGATTAAAATGAATAAAAATATAATTTAACTTGCGCGAAAACGTGGTGCTCGGCCGTTCAAGAAATGATTCTGTGACATGATACATTGAAATACGCGTAGCGGATTTCATTTTAATCTTTTTCGTACTTATTGTATTTAATAGCCGGATAGGCAGACTTTCTTACAAATGGAATTTGCTCAAAATTTGATAAAAATCTGGAAATTTGGGGATAAAATTCATATACCAAATTTCTACTAAACAGTTCGATGTATTTGAGTTATCTTTATCACCGACCGATGGAACATTTTATCAAAGTCTGTTTATCAAACTCAAAGCATAAAATACGAGATTCTACAAACATTTGAATCTTTAGACGATTACTATACTTTTTTCGATTACGTATACGAAAAAACTAGGAATGCGTATAAAAGAAATTTACAGATAATATTGTCTGAATTAGATCTGCCAAATTTGGTCGTAAATTACTTCTGGATTCTTACTCCAAACTAAAAGGGTTTTAGATATTTTAATTTTGTTTTTACTCTAAGATTATCGAAACTTTTAAACATTTTTCTTTGATAACTGAATAATTTTTTTTATCATTCAAGAGAGTAAAGGGATTTTAAACAAAAAATTCTTGACTACTTATTTTTTCTTCAATTAACCCTTTACGGTCAACAATTTATTTACTTAAGTAAAAAAATTCTTTCTTTTTTCGACGCCTGAGTTCTATCTTTCCCCGCTTGGTGGCAGCACTTACTGTTGTCAGCGGATACGAACGTGCTGAAAACGTCACAATGTGCTATTGTCGAGTAACTGGAGGTATGGGCCGAATTCTGCACACCTAACGTTAAAGGGTTAAAAGAACTGAATCAGCAGTTAAAGAAAAAGAAACAATAATCTACAAATTGTCTTGTTTTTGAAGTAGCGTCAACTAGGACCAAGAGTACAACTTATATACACACTCATCACATTTGCTTGCATGTCCCCTTTTTACAGGGGTGGCATATTCTCTCACCTCACAGATGGCACAAAGAAAAACAACCATGCCCTAACAGGGACTCGAACCAGGGACTCTAGGAAGACAAGCCAGGAAGTCGGCATAAAATGTGTATTGTCATATAAAGAAAGTTATTGGCTGTGAAAAAAGAAGATCCGGCTAAGTTGACTACTAATATATAAATGTATTCCTTACTAGCCGCCTTTGGCAACCAGTCGGTTCGCCAGTATTAATGCTCGCTAAAATTTTCTTATAATATTTTATATAGCTGTGTCTTATAACAGGTTTTTCACCAAAATATAGTTAAACCAAACAAATTTTGATAATCAAATAATTCATTTATAGTATTATTTAGTTTAATTTTCTTCAGATGTTCTGTTCATTGTACTATTCATCTTTCTCTTTCTATCCGAGAAATGATTGTCCCGGAATTGATATTTTATTTAAAAGGTGGAGGGAAAGGTCTAAAATTCTACGTTGTTATAGAATAATGAGATTCAAATTTTCATAAATGTAAACACTAAACAAATAAAGACACAATTGATTCTCAAGAGATGCGAAAGTTTAAAAACAGCTTGGAAAATGCCGCGCACAGAGGAAATAATGTTGACACACACACACACACACTTTTTTTCTTTATTTTTCTATTCTTTTTTTCTTCACTACTTTTCTTTCTACAAACCCTTTTTGCCCTCTGTTATTTTTTTCTTTATTTATTACTTTATTATGACTTTATTTTGAGCAGACATAGATTAAATATCCATACAGACTAATAATAAAAGCAACTATTTTCTTTCTTTTTTAAACATCCCGTTTTCTATAAATGAAAACCAACTGACTTCGCGCATTTCTTTCTAAACAAATGATAATTTATTACTTCCTGCTATCTTACTCGGTGTGGGGGAAGGAAATGAAGATTTTTGGCGGGAAAGTAAGAAAAGTGCCGTTTTAACTATTTTCCTGACAGTTTTTTCATTTTTTCTCTTCATAAGAACCATCCTCGTGTCTTAACGAAAATATTAAAAAAAATAGGCGAATTGGTCGAGCCGTTCTCTAGTTTTGCGCTTAGCAACGCATTTCGCGATCCATTTTTATTTATATAGATAAATACTATTAAAAGATAAATTACCTATAAATATAAATCTTTTATCATCTATCAATTTATACCTTAAAACTTTTATACAGCGTATTTATACAGCTTATTATTGCCAAAGCTTTTATATAACTTATTTAAGAGAACTCTTTAGCAATATATTACTAATTCCCAAACGGCAGCCCTCTTCTGGATAAAAATACTCTGGAAAAATTCCTCTCCACTAACTATGTCTCTGTGTTATAATTTGGGCAGAGAATAAAATAATAATAATAGCAAAAGCAAAGGACGGCAAACAGCAGCAATAAAAAAAGTCACGGCAAAAGACAGCAAAACAAGACGATGCCCAAACTCAGACTTATTACACTCCCCACAAATCAGTCACTGTCTCTCCTGAGGGAGAAAAAGAAACATCTGATATATGAGCCATCAGAGGAGTGCTGCGGATATCCCCATCGGAGTACTAAATGTCTACATATAAGCCACGAAAGCAATTGGTTTTCTACATTGTTTGCTCGTAGCACTCTTCATTCTTGTAATTTATCCAGATGCGCCTCTTTAAACAGCACGGCACTGCTAATGAAAGGAAAGGGGTAATAACAGTTAGGATTGAATGGGGGATTAACACCACGCTGCTTAACTATCCAGACAGAATATGTGTATTATGTTAACATGGTTATTGGATTCAAGAATAATGGCCATATACCGGATGAGATATTTATTTATGAAATGTTTTCTTATCATACAGGGTGGTTATAATTAAAGTTCTACTTCGAAATGGATATAAAAGGAAAACTACTGGAGTATTTGTTACCAAACTTGGTAATAGTTTTCAAGAGATCATGGGAAATTTTATTTTAGTTTGAAAAGAACTTACAGACCATTGATGAATTTCCCTTTCGGGGAGACCTCTGCAATGACAAGATTGTGAATATTTCCAAGGCAGTGATTATGGTACATGGATTAATTTGACTTGATTTCAAATGGACACCAACCAACCAAAAGAAAGTTTAAAAACTCACTACCAGGGGTGAAAAGGTGCTGAATGCAATACTATTGATCAAAATAGCACATGAAGACATCGGTGTAAAATATATTTAATAGTTTACCATGTTACAATGCATGTTTATTGCAACGTCTGCCATTTTCAGAAAGTAATATGTTATGGCTGTTATTGCTTTTTATTACCTTTGTCATGGGCAAGGCCGCTGGGGTAATCAGAGATTTAAGCCTAATTGTGTCTCTTGTTTTGTAGTAGCGCCATCCAGAGTGAAGAGTACGACTTTTGCTACTCACTCATCACATTCGTTTGCACAGCCCCTTTTTACAGGGGGGGACACATTCACACAGCTTACAGATAGAACACAGAAGAACAACCATGCTCGAACCTGGATTCGAACCCGGAATAGCCAGAGGACGGGGAAAACCCTGTACCACTACGGCAGGACGCCTTCAGGAAGCAATTTAAATCTTATTACTGCATTCACAACAGCAGCTCTTAACATATGATGAGGGATGTTACACACTTGTTGGTATATCGCCTCTTTAAGTTCCATCAAAATGTTTAAATCATCACCATAAACAATGCCTTTGAGATAGAACACATCGAACCTGCTTTGTAACATGTATCAGAAACGATTCAACATATTTTAAACCGTCTTCACGTCCTATTTTTTCAATTTCTACTATCAGTTAACTCTCTCTCTCTCTCTCTCTCTCTCTCTATATATATATATATATATATATATATATATATATATATATATATATAATTTGTTCAAATTTTAATATCTTAATTTCCAATTCTTTTAAAAAGAATTTTAGCAGTTTGAAAATTGAAATCAACAGTCAGCAGCTCAATCGGTAAAATGCAAGGATTTAAGTACTTTTCGCGTGAAGGTGAAGAATGCTAGTTCAATTCTTGCGAAAATCAAAAATATTTTGATAAATTATATTAATTGTAATTATTTAATAAAAAGTATCTAAAATTTTATATATATATATATATATATATATATATATATGTGTGTGTGTGTGTGTGTGTGTGTGTGTGTGTGTGTGTGTGTGTGTGTGTGTGTGTGTGTGTGTGTGTGTGTGTGTGTGTGTGTTTAACAATATTGCATACAGCACCATTTCACCCCTGATAGTGAGCTTTTAACCCTTTGCAGTCATATGCCTGCTCTCAGCCACCACAGCAAGGAACCATACGAATCCTATACTGTAGGCATTCATGTATCAGTTTACACTTTTTCTAAACAAACCTCAATGCCTAAGAAACCTATTCACGAACCAATACTATACCCATGTTGGACATGGGTATAGTATTGGTTTAATACGTCCGCAAAGGGTTCAATTTTCTTTTCAAACCAAAATAAAATTTCCCGTGACCTTTTTTAAGCGATTGAAAATTTTGGTAACAATTGGTCCAGCAACTTCCCTTTTATATCCATTTTAAATTGAAATTTTAATATTAACCACTCTGTGTTTTGGATGCTACAGAAAATTATAGAAGAATAGTTAGGTATTAATCTTTTCAGTACCAATTTTTAAAATACTTTCTTCTATAATCATGAAGAAAATGAAGATAATAGCTTCTGTATTAAATAAACTTATTCAATTTTTTACCCAAATGTTTTTAATTCCCCTTCCCCCCCCGTGGCTAAGATATGATGGTCAATACACCCTATCCCCACCACCACCAAAAAAAATTACTTTTACTTAGAATTCTTTAAACTGATTTTAAACGGTTAGTGGGACCTATATATGCCCTTGGAAATTAAAAGGTTCAAACAGAGTTTTAAGTAATAGATTCCTTATAACTAAGATTCAAATATTTACAGCTAGAAACATTAGATATATAGAGAAAAATTAAATCAGTTTTTTGAAACCCGATTACTAAAACCCGGGATATTTGAAATAAAATTCCTAATTTTTTAAACCAACCATTTTTGAAGTGTAAAAAGTTAGAATTTTTTAAAAATATTTCCAAAGATTTAGTACATTCCTTGATGGTAAAAAGACTGTCTCTTCACTGATTAATCTTAATCATTATCAACATCACAAATAAGTTCAGTTTCATATAGTGGTTGAGGTTCGAAATACGATACTATTAAAGATTTATCGCTTTCATTTATTTCAAGTAACAAATGTATTTTAATAAGAATGACTAAAAATCCAATTTGTACGTGGATCTGGGGAAATTTAAATTTGACATATTGAGCTAAATTACCCTTGTGGATGCTTTTTAGAAAAGGATGTTTACCATCTCAGATATCATCCTTGAAGGAAATTTGTAATTAGGAAATGCATCTCCAAATAGCCTTATTAATACTTCCAAATGGAGCGCTAAATTCAAGTACATATAGTACCATTATCAGCAGTGAGAGGGAGGAGTTGAGTTTTTTCTGATTTCATATTATTTCGGCATGGTTGCACAATCACTAAATAAGATCATTCTTAAGTTCAATAGCTGAATGCTTTGGTGAGAAAGCTTAGAAGGGGTAAATGCATGTATGAAGCTCCTGATTTCTAACATTCAACGCTTTCCGCCGTAGGAAAATTGTGTGCTCAGTCACCTTTAACTTGATAGTTCATATTTGTTACCAGGTCTCCCATGATTTGTGAAAGCATTACATTTCAGTACTTCTATACTGCTTTTCCCTAAGTTTTAGAGTTTGCACAAGGAGCAACAATTCTCAAGTTCCAAAAAAGTGCATCTAAAAAGCTCTAGTGGTTATAAAAAAACAAAACAGAATTGCAAACAATATTTATATTTTTGAATTCAAGATGACAAAAATTCATATTTGTAAAGAAATGCACTTCGAAGGAAATACCAAATAAATAATTTTCCCCATGTGTTTTTAGCTACATAAATAAATTTAAAAACAATTATGAAACTTTACGAACGTTAAGAACAATGATTTAAATTCAGAGTCACGTGATTGATAAATTATTCTATTTCATTAAATTTCATTTAAAAAAAATTAGAATGTATCTCAGATTTTTTGGAGGGAGCAAAAGCAACTAAACAATCCACAACTAAAGATTTTCATGTATTGTAAATTATTTTTATCCATGTTTCGTATTCAATAAATCATACTTTGATAATGAAGTATTTGCAAGTCTGTTCATCATTATCTATTATAATTTTTTAAAATGCCAAAAGAAAAATTCTACGACAGAAAAGTTTTTAAAGTAATGTTATGTATAATTTGTTTTGAAGTAAATATTGTCAAAATAATAAGCATTAATTAATTTTTCGATATAAATTATCTGTTGGCTATCATAAAATAATTTACATACGCAATTTAAGGAATATTAAATACGATGTTATTCGACATTTTTCTCTTATATGATTCTGTACTGAAATAAGATTTTTTTGGCATTTCCAATCTGATGTAACGTGACATAATAATTAAGAGCAAAATCATTATTCTGCTCTAAACTAATCTGTCTAGACAACTATAATTAATTAAAAAGAATCCAATAATACATCTATTTAAATGAAATTTTAACAACTTTTTCTGACATTAAGAATTTTTACTGTGAAAATTTTCAAGTATCGCTCAATTCATTGTAGAAACGTGAATATCCTAAACATAAATGCTGAAAGAGAAAATAATACAAGATATTTCTTTCAAAACAATTCGAATAATTAGAATAAATTATTATACACATTTTACAATAATATAAAATTGTAATAGTTTGAAACATTTTACAAAATATTACGAAATTCTACTACATAAAAGCACTTAGCTGCATATTAAATTTAATATTTTGAACGATATTATTCAACGCTAAATAGGCGATGTTCTAAAAATGTTATATTATTTTACTATGAATCTCAGTACCAAGGAGACTAAACTTAGTTCTACAATTTTTTTGTTATACATTTGTAGGTTTTTTTTTTTTTTTTAAATATGATCCCCATACTTTTAGATATAAATATTTTTCATGTCTCACTTACATAGGAACTGTTCATTTAAATAAAAAATTGATTAATGCACTTAGTTTAATCCCCTATTAAAAAGTTTCTGCTGTATTACAGCATTCATTTTATAGTTTATCCTATATTAGTTTTTTTATTGAACTTATATTCAGCTTTACCATGGTGAAATCTGTTTCGAGATGGCTCTATATAACACTGTTAGCATGAGAACAGATGAAAGAGGTACTAATAGTTAGTCTAAAAAAGTTTTTTGTGTGTGAGGAATCGTGTTTTTTCAGGAAAGCATCTATGTAGATAACTGAAAAAGTAAAACCTTATTTATTTGTAAATTAGCTCTTACTCGCGACTTCGTACACGTGGAAATTTTGATGTGTATATGTGAGAGCTGACAGTCTAATCACATTTTAAAATGTTATCAAAACCGGATGCATGCATACATTTTCAACGTCAATTGGAGCAACGCAAAGACGTGAATTTTAAGCACCAGTTGGGGGGTAACAAAATGCAGATAGAAAATTTTAATTTCAATTCATCTATTTTATTTTTTATTCAAAAACACTTCTGAAGGAATTCAAGAGATGTATTAATTAACAAAGTCTAATTTTAAATTTATCATGCACTACGAAAATATACAAAATCGTTTGAAATAACCGGCCGAAAACATGTTACAACTAACACTATTAGCGTGGGGAAAAAACTACTTAGGAGCTATGTACTTGAAACTATAAAGCTGCTTTTAAAAATTTAATTGAAAATGAGGAAAATAGGCAAAAGGAATATGTACAACAAGAAAAAAAAATCAAGAGAAATGAACAGGAAATATCGAATTTCTAAACACAAGAAAAGCTTAAGAAAAAAAATTACTAAACCTTCCTTTAGAATAGTAAGATAATATTAAAATGGAAAACGGAAACAGAAAAATAAAAACAAACGATTAGATTTTTTTCTAATGATAAAAGTACAATTAATCAGAAAGAATTCCATTAGATAAGATAATATTAAAAGAATACCGGAAATAGAAAAATAAAAACAAACCATTCAAAAATGCAGATGTTTTAATTTTTTTTTTAATTTTTTGGTGGAAAATTTAGTTTTTAATTAATAAAAAATTAACGGGAATAAATAGTAGTCTGTGTTCTATTCTAGACTATAATCTATCTCTGTGCTAAATTTCATCTAATTTCCTTCAGTCGTTTGGCGTGATTCACGAACATCATCCATCCATCAAAACTTTCACATTTATAATAGTAGTATAGATATAAAACCTGATCCTAATCGTTAAAGTCGTTTCTGAGTTACATAAAATATACTTATAAGTACTTCTCATTTAATATATATATGTTTTTTTTCATTCGTTCTTTAATTATTTTATTTTGTGTTTATTTATACATTCATAATTTATTAACATCTTTGGGAGGCCATATTGCTATCCTAAAATATTCGCTCAATTTAATTTCAATTAAAATTCTTATGCACAGTAATTATGATTTTGTCATCTCTTAATTTTCAAGTATAAGATTGGAATAAACATTAGAATGATGCTATTTCATAGCCTTACACTTGTCCTATTTACTGTGCGCATGTGCTTTAATCAACACACTCATGTCAATTCTCATATCAGCACTCTGTTATATAAGCCGGGCAATTTTGTTTTAGATACTTTCTAACTTTAGAACTACTTTAATTTTGTTTCCTTATTCTTCAAATAAATTACTTGAATATTAAATGATTCCTCTTCCTTAGCTTTCAATATTGTAATAAAATTACATGATAGAACACTGATGGGAAAACAAAAATCATTTTTTAACTTTATTTTGAAAATACAATCGTTGAAAACTAAAACTATTTTTTTAAAAAATTAAGAAAATATTAGAAAAATTTGTACGATAAATTTATATCTTAAAAAGGCATTTTTTTTTAATTTGGAAGATCTAAAAATTATATTTCGGTAAATATCATTTCGAAACATGCTAAGTCAAATAATCACAAATTTATTTAATTTTTAATTTAAATTTAATTTATAATTGATTTATTTTATTTCCAAACAAGTTCTATGTTTGTAAGAAAAGAATCTTAAAATCGATATATCTCAGATTCAATAAAATAGAATAAATATTTAAAATTAATTGATCACCTAACAATGAAGTTTCAAAATTTTTAAAAGAGCATGTTCCCTTTTTAGTACTTTTATTTTAACCCTTAGCTGTCCGATGTCGAGTGTGACTCACCATTCAAGAATGTGCACCATTTTGACTTTTTATTTATTTTTCAAATTTAATTGTTAAAAACGCCTACATAAGGGTTAAGAGATGAAGATTAACTTTTCAAAGAAATTTGACTTAAAAGAATTATGTATATTTATTTTTTCAAAGCAATAAAGAAATCTTTGTATTAGGTGAATAATTTTGCATCTAATTACTTTTCGGACTGAAAAGGGTTAAACATAGTTTAAAAGATTTAATAAATAATTAATTTTTTTAAAATTTTATCTTGATTTGTTTGACTAGTTGAAGGATAATTTTTTAAATTTTCATCTCCTTTTTAAAATGTGTTTTTTTTTCCTTTCAAAATGCATTTGCAATTTCATATTTTTCAAAGCTGTATTAACCTTACATTTATAAAGTTAATTTAAAATCAGATTATTTAATGATGTGTATCATTGAAATCAGAAAATTACGCAATTTCTTATATTTTGAAATAGAAAATTAAACAACCTATTGTTTATTGTTCTTTAGTAATGGTAGATATATATTTGCACGTATTGAGAAGATTACGAATACAAGAGAATAAAAACTCAGAATAGTTAAAATATGATGAAGAAAAATCTGACTTAAAGAAAAACTACTAATTAAATTATTTATCAATATATGAGAACTTGTTTCTGTTTTGATTTTGATAAGATTTCTAGATCTCGAAAATCTGGAAGAAAAATTACGATTTATCGCTTTTGAGGCACCAAATTCTGCTTTTAGGGTTATTATAAAATGATGAAGAATTCTATTACATTTGGCGACTTATCGTCAACAAAAAGTTGCAACTTGGCTTCATTGTCCATCAAGTGTTCGATTCTTCTGTTAGGCCGATAAAGATCAATGTTATAAGAAGTTATGGCCCAAAACAGCATAGAAAAGAAAATGAATGATCGCAAAACTTCTTGGAAAGGTAACCAAAGTTTATATATATTATATGTATAAAAATTATAAGATATAATCTATACAATTTAATAATAATAATAATATATGTATAATTCATATTAAATATTACATTTTTAAAGCTCGAACAATTTTGATATGGAAAAAAAAATTACTAATTATCAATGCATGCGCAACCTGATAGCTTCAAACCGATTTAAACTGTTTAATGATATAAATTAATAAAGAACAAACGGTACTTACAAATATAATAATGTTTCCATATGATAATATAAAATTTGTGCAGATTTGATTTTTTATTTTCGTTATTGAATTTCACTTTTCATCTAAAAATAATTCCTAATTTCTGAATTATTCGAAGACAAGTTTGAGATGGCGACTCAATGTTAGAAGTCTAGGCATAAAATAAAAAGTTAATAAAAAATGTTTTTAACTTTGTTTGAGAATAGTACCCTTAAATTATAGTTGTGAAAAAAACAATGAATTAGCCAAAATGTTTCAATGTATAAAGGTATAAGAAATAAAAGAGAATATAATTGAACATTTTATAATAAGATTCCATTTTTATAAACATGGGAACAAACCAAGCTAAACAAAATAATTCAACAATTAAAATTCCTTCAAAATGTTGGATTGTGTATGTGGTAATTTTTACAAAAGTTTTCTAGCAAAAAGAAAATATTAAATTATAAATTTAATCATAACTATTCAAGGAAATGCACAAAATCATCTTGAAGAATTGCTCATATTTCTTTCTATTTTAAAATGCAGAAAATACTCTTTTTAAATATTTTGCAATCATGTAATAGAAACCATGCAATTAAAATATTATGGCAACGTTTTTGCATGTTATACGAGAACTGCTCCATTTTTGCAGCAGCCAAAAGTTTAATATGCCGAAAAATTTAATAGGTGGAAAAACGTGGAAAGCCGAAACGCGAATATAATACAAGCCTTCTGATATTTCTTTCATGCTAAATTTAATTTCCTCGTATCTTAAGTTTTATATTTCATCTATATAAAAAATAAAATTCTGTTTTGTAAAATATTAAATCTAAGGAATATTTTTTTAAAAAAAAACTTTGGAATAAAAGCAGACGACTTTTTTAAAAACTTCTATCTCATCGTCTAGACGGGTAAAAAAATAAAAAATAGGCGTCGATTTTTATTATTTACTCTTGGCAACACTCTTGGTGTTATTATTTTGTTGTAGTTTCAGATAAACTAAGTTGTATGTTATACACGCTAGAATTTTTTTTTACAAGTTCTTTTGGCAAAGAGCTCTCGAAAGTTTGGGACGATGTTTTAAATTTTTCTTTGATATTTTTGATTTTCCTACGAACGCATGATTACCTAAAGTAGAGTTTTAATTAACTAATTAAGTTCTGTGTAAAGATGTGGTTTAAAAAAATAAAAGTAATGCACTAAACTCCATTATTTTTTTTCCGTTTCTCGAGGTTATTTTTTTATTTTGCTCTAGCAAGAAAACTGAAGTAAGGCTTTCTAAGAAATCGTTATAAACCAGCAAAAATTGGAAAAACGGACTTTTCGGAAAAATGAAATTTTGTAAGTTTTTTTTTTTCTTTTAAACATGATTCGCTTTTTCAATTTTTTATATAAAATTGTGATATATTTTAAGGTAATGTTACTAAAATTATGATAGAGTTGATATTGCTAAGTTTTCTTTAAATAACAAGTTACAGTTAAATTATTTTTAATAGAAAATATGCATTTCGACTAATCGTGCGTTTTCAAAATGAAGTTTTTTTGATGTAAAATATTAATATCTGAAGAACTGAGCGTGAATCGTGTTTTTGTGTGGAAATATTTAGATAGGAATTGCATAGTGACTTCATATGAATATTTTTCAATCTTATCTACATATGAACTGGACATTTAAATAAAATGAATCGTACCTCACTTAGTTTGACATGTTATTAACACAATTTGCCATATTACGTTATTTATTTTACAGTTTATATACCAATACTTAATCTTTTAATTTACAATCAGTATTATCATGATAAAATCAGGTTCAAAATGCCCTTTTCGACGTCAATATGAGGTCAAATAAAAAGAAAAAAAAAAGGAAATGAAATCTGCAATTAAAAATGTCAAGTTATCATGCGAGACAATAATTGTTTCTAAGTAATTATTTTTAACATGTCAGAAAATGATGTTTTTGGGATGAGGTCTTTGGTTCAACAGAAATCCATAAGCGAAAAATAAAAATTTTATTATCTGCACGAACATATAAAAACGGCTTTTAATAACGTATTGCCACTGCCTTTACAAAAGCTCTGATTTTTAAAAAAATTAGTTAATGACTACAGCAAATAAAATCTAGAAAAATGCCATTTTGAGCACGCGATTATATGAAATGAAAAAAATAGTAAATGTGATATTTTTTAAAACAATCAATGCGAGACAAAGTTTTTTAGATCCTTTGCAATACTAAAGTGACTCATTCGGATGAAACAATTAAAATGAATAAAAATATAATTTAACTCGCACGAGCATGTGGTGTTTAGCCATTCAAGAAATGATGCTCTGACATGATACATTGAAATACATAATATATTTTATTTTAATCTTTATTTTAATTAATTTATGTCTTAACCAGTTTAAATTGAATTAAAACAATGATGAGACTTCTCGATACATGTGCATATTATATAATAATTTTTTTAAACTTTCAATTTAAATTTTTCTAGCTGGCAAACAAAGTTTTGGAGCTCGACCGAGTTTGAAATAAAATAACAGAAACGACGTCATAGTTTTACGTCAAAGTTTAAAAAACCCATCTGATGTCAAAGAAGCATACATAATAATAAAGTTATTCTGGGAAAAGCAGGTCAACCTTTTGAAAACGTGTTTGCTTTCAAAGCACCATACGTAATAATAAAGCTATACTGGTAAAAGCCTGTAATAAATATATGCGATTAAAAGATGTTGATGAATATTGCTATTTATGCTTTATCCATTGCCTACTCGATTTCGAGCTTCAATTATTCAAAAATAAAACTAACGAAAACATTATGTTCTAATATGGTGTAAACTAATAATTAGTAATAATAAATTTTTTTGTCCGTAAAATTATGTTCTTTCTGGCAATCTATCTATCTATATATATAAACTAAAAAAGTAAAAATATTAAATATAAATATATATGAAAAAAGCGCTATGTATATCAATAATTTCAACACACGTGTTATTCATAATGCGTTGCATTATTTTAGAAAGAAAAGTTGAATATATTCTAATAGATAGAGCTATCTGAATAGAAAGGCAGAAAGTCGGACAGGAGTATACAAAAAGATTCATATAAAATCTTAGAAATTAAATTGGTTAGGTTTTAGTTCGGTTAACACGTGCAGTCTCAGCATGACAAGATAAATCATTCCCTAGCTGGAATGATCAGAAAATATTTATTCTTTTAAACACGAATAAATTGAATTTCGCAGTTTTAAAAATTGACGAAAAATATCGCAAAAGTTTCATTATTAATAATTTACTACGCACATACTTTGTGATGTTATTTTACTCAACATTACAATCATTTCATATTAATTTACTTAGTAAAATTATTTTACTTACGAATTCGAATGATTACTATTTTTTCTGCAATTTGTTTTCATAAATCCATTCAACGATAAGTAATTTCAAAAGCGCCTTCCTTATATAAGGATAAATAATGAATATGAATTTTTTAGCAAAAATGCTTTTTTCATGAAATATTTTAACAAAATTCTCATCAACGTGAAGCTGATAATTTGAAACAATAATGAAAATTGCAATTCTTAAAAATAATTTGCAATTGGGAAAATTCAAATACTTAGAAGAATGAGATAAATTAAAATAATTTAAAATAATGAGAAGGAAGAAATTAAAAATGCATTCACATAAATAAAATTACTCAGTTGAAAATGCTGCAGCTAGAATTATCTTCGAGTTCAGCGCTTAGTTAAGCTTCAAGGATTATTTATAGTTATTGCACATTAAAGTTCTGCTTATTTAAATTATAGTCTTGATGTGCTGTTCTCCGAAATTTAAAATATAATAGCTTTTATATCTGAAGATTTTATAGAATAACTTGTATTTTAAAGGGAATTGTAGAATTTGCTCTTTATGACAGAAATATCATTTTTAATAAAGTTAAATTAATGACATTTGAGTTTTAAGAAATACATGAGTAAGTATGGAATAATGAAATATTTAATTTAATGAAGGAGTTTAAATTTAATTAAAAACTTTAGGTTTATTATGGTTCAAACCACTTTTATTATATTATTCCATTTTATAATGTTATTTTATGAATATTTGTGATAAATTTTACTACCTTATCTTTTTGGGTAAAAATAGAAGCTACTTGCAAGAATTCATGATATTAAATTAATGATTAAAATAGCATTTTCATGTTTAAGAATGTAAAAATTCGTTTACAGCCAATTTTATGCATTTAAAAATACTTAACGTATGATGTTCTTTTTTTCTAAGAAAAGAGAATTAAATGAAAAATTTTGCACGATTTTTCAACGCTTTTAAAGGTACCTGATTTTTAAAAAAAAAAATTGGCCTGTTTAAACAGCTAAGTAACTTCTACAACTTATTTACCAGTTAATTTAACCACTGCTTAGATGTCTATATAGAATACTTCATATTTATCGTGAAAGTATAATTTAAATTAATACTTTTAATTTGTGAGATTGGTTTAACCATATTTATGGTTAAACCACAGATAGGATTTAACAAAATGTGTCGACATTAACCCCTTCATCGTCTGTAACGCGTCCAGTGAATTCAAGTGAAAATTCTGCTGGGCGATCGTAAAGCCCTTCAAGCCTTCTACATTTTAAATTTTTAAACGTTTAAAACATTTTGCAAATGTTTACTTATTTATATTTTTATTCGTCCTAATTCTGCGGAAAAACAAATTTTCGAGGAAAGAGAGGACGTCGAAAGGGTTAATGAACTGATGATATTTATATAGCTGGCAAATGGCTTATCGAACAGTCCATTACTTTTTATGATAATTTATATGCAGTGTTACATTAATTTAACATATATACGAAGGAAATATAAAAACTAAAAGGACTTTTGAAATTTCCATTTCCTGACTTTAGTAACACTGCTAGTAACCAGTACACCAAATTAATAAAGTCAACAACATTTTTATGGAATGTCCCTGTTATTACAGCATTAATCGTTGGAATGCAGTATACCTTTAAATATGGAGATCCGTTGTCTATCTGCACCAAGGGAGGAATGAGGGTAGTGATTTGATTTTTATCTGGGGAAGTGTTAAACCTGTGGAAATCATTCGTCGAATGCTGACATCTGTTTATCACGAACAAAACCAAAAAGTGAATAGCAAGCTTCAAAATGGAACAAACTTTTTTTTTATGTAACGATAAAAGGTCGGGAAAGCCTTCATCGACGCCAACCACTCAGGCCAATTTGAAAGTCGAGAAATATTTTAATATTTTACTAACTAAACTGAAATTTGGAATCAGATTCACACGCCGTGTAAAACTTGTAGGTGTCATCTTCTAACAAGATAACACTTACTCATATTCTGCCCAATGACCAGTCGAAGAAATAAATGAATTGGGATTCGAAACATTGGACCATTTGTCGTATTAACCAAATATAGCTCCAAGCGATTTCCATATGTTTGGAGCATTGATAAAAGCACTAATGGGAAGAATATATTGCAACCAATGGCGGTGCCATTGAAGCGGTGCGAAATTGTTCACATATATAATCAACGAATATTTTTTTTGACGGAATCTTAAAAAGTTATTACATTTTGGGATAAGTGCGTAAAAAACTATCGAGATTATGAAGAAAAGAATTTTTCGAGTTTTCTGCATTAGATTAAATGCACATTTTCTCAAATGTCCCGTTACTTTTGGACTCTCCCTCGTAATTTTTTTAAATTCTGCTCCCTAAGTCATTATTTGGTTATTTTCATAAAATTTTCACCTCTGATTTACTTTTAATTATATAACCTTTACTTTATCGCAGAAAATTTAACACGGTGCTCGTTCCAGAGGAGTAAATATATATATATATATATAAAATGAACATATAAACCAAAAACTAAAACACATCATTTCATATGTATCAACAAAATTAATGTAGTTCTTGCTTAATATGAATTGCGGTTCTTTATCTGTTTGCAAGAAAAAGCTAAGGTTTCTTTAATCAAATGAATACTTATTTCTCAGACTGCTCTTTGAGGGCGATCCATTTGTCATCCAATAGAGTATATAATGTATGGCCCAACAGTTCAATGGCACTGGACATTTTATTGTAAGATTAATCTTACTTTGGAAAAGGATATAGTTCATCATTATTCATCTTATTTTTAATGATGATTTATGGGTAAAGAAGACGATTTGATTTCCGTTGAGGACTTTTTTTCTATGATTAATGTTCCAAAATAGAATCATGGGATACAATTAGCTCTAATACATGATATGATACAAGTATGAACTTATATCCGAAAAAAATTACCTTACTTATTTAATTACGAGAATATATCTGATTTAATATAGTGTGTACAATGCTTATGCATTTACTATTGGAAACCATTATATATGAAGCTCTTTGTGTTCTCATGGGTTTTCTTTTTTTCTTTGTGCTTCAAATATGAACATGTTTAGTAATATCCAGAACTCATGTAATAGAGGAGATTTATGAAAAAACCACATGTTAAGTCCTATCTAGCTTATTACTTTACAATGAAGCAACATACAGATTTTAATTCATCGGAGAGGTCTAAAAAAGCTCTTGCTTTGAAGCAAAACATGAAATAAATATTCATCTTCAAATATACTGATACTATGTTTGTTTACAAAATAATTTGAAAAACAAAAAAGTCAACAGATGATTTAATTTATATATTAATCATCTGTTGACTTTTTTTGTCGCATATGAGACTTTATAATATCTAAATATATGTGTTTAATGTTCACCAATATACAAAGTAATCTTCATTTTTTGGAGCCCTTTCAAACGTACCTATTCCATTGTGCATTGATATAGTGAATAAGAGATTGTATGAGGAATAAAAATCGGGGTGATCGATATCGTGATTGTACCTGGGGGTATGTTATCTGCAATGATTTTTTTTCATTTATTCGGCTGTAACCACCGAACATTATAAAATGATATAAAATATAACTTTCGAATAATAATTTTTATCAATAATATATGAAAAATAATTTTAGAAGTTATAGCTGGGAAACTTCACGAATTCCCTTTAAATTTTTATCGAAATTTCAAACAAAGTCACTAAGGGGCACATTTTTATCTTCAAACGCTATAGATCTATCATGTAGAGAACGAGAACACACATACAAAGAAAGAAACAGACAAATTGGCAACACACGCGCACAGAGAGAGAGAGAGATTCGCACATGTATAACGCACACACACATAGATATTCGCACATGTATAACACACACACAGACATTTGCACATGTATAGCAAAACACACAAAGATATTTGCACATGTATAACAAAACACACAAAGACATTCGCACATGTATAACAAAACACACAAAAACATTCGCACATGTATAACAAAACACACAGACATTCGCACATGTATAAC
>JAOUZG010008327.1:6078556-6093487 GCA_026289955.1 Argiope argentata | reverse complement strand
TTTATATATATGTGGGAGTTTAAATCTTCTATAAAAAATAACTCTTCAGATAGCGGGGTTTTAATGGCGTTATGTCTAGGTTTTTTTAATATTTACTGGTTAGTTTCTTAACTAAGATTAAAATAATGCAAACGAAGGATGAAGAAACTTCTTTAAAAAAATAAAATAATTTATTTAGAGGAAAAGGGAAATATTTACAGTGGGGAGTATTTACAGAGAAATATTAAAAAGAATTAAAGCGTAGAGATATTAAATAAACAGAAAGTCAGATTATTTCCTCTAGGAGGACGTTAGAAGTAGGAAAACAATATGACTGAAAATATATTACCGCGTCGCCGCGTACTTTGCGAGTGAGAACCGCTTGACGCGTGGAGACAAACGTCTTTCTTTTACGGATGTTAGTGGGACTCTGGCTAAATATTAATTGATACAGTTTTTCAAAAGCTCGATAGATGGCGTTTTTCTGGAATGTTGTACTAATTAAAAGTGTCGTCCTATGGGAAAGGATCTAACCTTTTACAACTCTTGCTTTGAATTACGTTCATCATCGAATGTTGACAGCACAAAATGAAGGCATATAATGGTTAAATAAAATAGCTTTGTGGGGCATCCTATATTATATATATATATATTATATATATATATATATATATATATGAATAAAAGTAAATGGTGTAAGAGTGAAAAAAAAGTACCTCAAAGATAAACTTGCGTAATGACAAAAAAGTATGTTAGTTCAAACAGTTTAAGTTGTTTGTTGTTAGCACAAATCCAATTTTAAAATTTAATTTAGATAATTTAAATAAACTGATAAGTTTTTCTACTTGCATCTTAAATTAACATTGAGATTCTGATTAAATGACAGTCGACATTTGAGAGATTTATAAATTAAGATTGAGAAAAACTGAATCACAAAAAAATTTTCGCATGAAAAAATTGTTCAAAGTAATTTTAGAATTTCATATAATAAGTACTGTTGTTTTTTTTATCTTGAGTTATTTATTGAATATCAATTTTTTGTTTTTATCTTTCAGAAATATAGAAAACTAGCTTTTATCAGTGACTTCTTACGCGTGGAAATTTTGATGTGTTTGTATGATAACTGGCGGTCAGACTACAATGTAAAAATGTCATCAAACCGTATCCTTCTGGTGCTGTTGAAAATAGTTTTCGCCAAAAAAAAAAATAGTTTGTCGCCAAATTTTAGCGAAATGGCAGCAATTGTGTTTTTAATCGTAAAGTTTCAATGAACGTCGCAGCAAATTAACGGAAATATAGAAAAAAAAATCAATAAATGCAGAAAAAATTATCAAAAATAATGAAAGACGAAATTAATAAGTACAGCAGGAAAAAGGGAAATAAATTTAAGGGAAATGGACAAAAAAGATCGAATTACTTTAACATAAAAAATAATGGCAATGTGAACCCAAACAAAGCGCTACCGAAAATTTAACAACCATGCAAAACAACTAATGGTTGAATATCAAAGCGTAGCCCACACAACTTACCTAAAAACAATTTACATTATGCATCTGAAACAAAACACCAAACAAATTATTCAAAATCGTTTTACAACGAATGGCCAAAATGAAATCAAGTCAAGAACAAACTATGCATGCCAATGGGTGCAACGAATATGTGCGAATTTTCTACGTCAGTTAAGGTTATAAAGATGAGAATTTTTTAATTTCCCTTATTATGTTTTATTTTGGTACTTTTCTCTTAGTCGGCTGCAAGGGAAAAATCGCCAAATAATGTAAAATTCCGCCAAATTTTTTGAGGACTTTTCGCTTGCACTCGGCTAATGAAAAAGTATCTTTATTTTAATTCAAATACCTTTGTTTGAATTCGAAAGTACTTCAGAATGAACCCGAAAGATCGTTTAATCAACAATGTTTAATTTTAAATGCATCAAATACTAAGAAAATGAACAGAATCGTTTGAACCAACCGATCGAAAACATATTAAGCCTTACTCAATTGGCGGTGGGGAAATGATTTTGGCGAGAAATTTATTTTTTAATTAATAAAAAAATTAATTACTCAATTAGCCGGTATAAATAGTAGCCTATGATCTATTCTAGACTATAATCTATTTCTGAGCTAAATTTCATCCAATTTCATTCAGCCGTTCTAGCGTGATTGACCACATCATCCATCCATCCATCCATCCATCAAAACTTTCTCATTTATAATAGTAGTATATATAATATCTATTCCTATTTAATTTAATTTAACTACATATTTTATGAACACTTTGAAACTGTTTCAATATTATTACAATATTAAGTAGAAAATTTTTAATCAATCTGAAACTTTTTCTCAAAAATAGCTTTTATCGAAGCACATTTCTGTTTGAACTAATCTATTTAATCAAAGCAGGAACTTTTTGTCATCGTTATACATCAACTTCGCTGAAAAACTGACTTTACTTTTTTTTACCTTATATAATCCACTCCTATAAGCCTTAATCGGCATTGTTTCGATATAAAGCGGGGCGCGTATCCTTCCCAACATATAAATAAGAAAACAGCTCAATGAAAGAAGCTTGATGCAGATTGGCATATTACACCACCAATCTAAATCTTTCAAACGATACTTGTTCATCGCCAAGAGGAAAAAAAAGAAAGAGAGAAACGACTCAACAAACAGAACAATCCTTATTTTGAATAATAGCTAAAGAATCCTTTGGGGGAAAAAAGAAACTATCCCATCCCAATCCCAACTTTCACCAGAGGGTCTGGTTAAGGTAAAAATCGCCCGTTCACTCCTCCTCTCTTTTCCTTAGAATGTAGACGATACGATAGGTCCAACCACACCCTCTTCAAGAGGAACGGCGGCATGCTACCGAGGAAAGAAAGGTATGGAATAAAAAAAAAACGATAGTCAGCAAAAAAAAAAAGATATATAAAGAAGAAGAACAGAGAGAAGAGAGGATGAAAAAAAAAACCTAAAAGAATCCAGTTAAGAGGCGTCGAACATTAGGGTCATCATCATCATCATCATCAGGAGGGTCTTCCTGATGGGCCAAGGGATTGAGAGAGGCAGGAGAGAGAGAGAGAGAGAGAGAAACATACCATCTGGAGAAGGTGATATATATTATTTCCCCCCTCCTTCTTACTGATTGGATAGGATTGTTGGAAGCAGTGGACATAGAAAGGTTATAGATCTTACGATGCATTATGTCTGTCGCCATGCTAACTCGTGGCTGCTGGCTGCTGGGTTGTTATTAATATAGATTATCATCCCCTCTTCGGCCCTTTTTATATTGAAGTTAAGAGAGTGACGCATGTATGTACTTTTGCGAGGATACTGGGTGTAAGTGAAAAGGGGAATAAATCTTCGGATACAATGGCAACAAGTAAACACATAGCATTAGGATTAAAAATACAATTTATTACAATGATCCTCGAATTAGTATTAAAAGTACAATTTCCAATAATGTGCTTTTCCTTTCAATAATAGGCATACATCTTACAGAATTTCATTGTTTAAGATAAAGTTACAAGATATAATAATCGTTAATTTTGTTGTTCATATTTTAATTAAATGCAATGATTATACTTATTTTAATATAATTTAATTAATTTATATTAAAAACATAGGACGTTGTAGGAGAAAATTCCTGTCTGTATTAATTTGAATTTCTAGTAATTAAATTATTTGAATTTATTGAATTTCAAATACCCTTATATTTTTTGGCCATGCAATAAACTTTCTCTGGCCACTGAAATAATCAAAAAAATGCCTATTTTACCATAACGCGCAATTTGATATCAAAATTCCAACGCTCCGGATTTCAAAGTATTGTATGTAAAAGGAAATTTCAAATGTTATACTTTTATGAATTTTTTAGCATGATTATAATAAAGTCTCTTAAATCTGCGTACCCTCCTAAAAATAGTACACATACTGTACTGAGCTGAGGAAGTTAATATTTATTCTTTTTTATTAAAACTTTATATTATCGTTAATTCTGTTGTTCATTTTTTAATTAAATTCTATTGTTATATTTATAAAATTTTAATATAATGTAATAAATTTGTTATTAATAAAGACATAGATGTTGTAGGAGAAAATTTCTGTTCATAATAATTTGAATTTCTAGTAATTAAATTATTTAAATTCATTGACTTTCAAACACACTTATATTTTTGGCCATTCATTAATCTTTTTCTGGCCACTGCAATAATAAATTTCCTATTTTACCACACGTGCAAAATGATATCAAAAATCCAACGCTCAGAAGTGCAAAGTATTATATGTAACAAAAAGTTGCAAATTTTATACTTTTATGATTTTTTTAGCATAATTATAATAAAGTGTCTTAAATCTGTGTACCCCCCTAAAAATAGTACAGATACTGTACTGATCTGAGGAAGTTAATATTTTTTCTTTTTAATTATAACTTTATATTATCGTTAATTCTGTTGTTCGTATTTTAATTAAATGCTATAGTTATACTTATAAAATTTTAATATAATTTAATTAAATTGTATTAATAAAAACATATGTTGTAGGAGAAAATTAATGTCCATAATAATTTGAATTTCTAGTAATTAAGTTATTTGAATCATTGAATTTCAAATACACTTATATTTTTGACCATTCACTAACCTTTTTCTGACCACTGCAAAAATAAAAAAAATTGCCTATTTCATCATCACGCGCAATGAGATATCAAAAATCCAACGCTAAGAAGTTCAAAGTATTGTATGTAACAGTAAGTTGCAAATTGTATACTTTTATGATTTTTTTTAGTATAATTCTAATAGTCTTAAATTATGTAACCCCCTAAAAATTGTACAGATACTGTACTGATCTGAGGAAGCTAATATTATTTATTCCTTTTAATTAAAACTTCATATGATTTGTTTGATCCATAAAGACTCATGCACTTTCGACCTTTTAGAATCAAAATGTTATAGATTTGTTACCAAAAAACTTGCAAAAATTCACAATTAATTGTACCATTGTTGTTTCTTATGGCACTTGCCAGGGACAAGCTTGCGGCCGTAGATAGCGATGTAAAACTAATCTGTGTCTTTTGTTTTTGAAGTAGTGCCAACTAGGGTCAAGAATACAAAGACGCTCCAATTAGGACTACTCACGACCTTTGCTACTCACTCATCACATTCGCTTGCACTGACCCTTTTTACAGGGGAATACGTCCACCCACCTCACAGATAGCACAGTTATGAAAAACAGCCATGCCCGAATCGGAATTGGACTCGAACCCGTGACACCAGACACGCTACTCCTATGGCCAGAACGCCCGCAAGTCTACCATTTCTGGCAGTGAAGGTGTCCTCATCTCCATCAATTTGGGTTTTAAGTTAATATTTGAAAAAATATTCATTGCATAAATTAAAAAAAGACTAAAATGAAATCTGCAATGCATATTTCAGTGTATCATGTCAGAATATAATTTCTTGAACGACCAAACACCACGTACTTGTGCGAGTTAAATTATATTTTCATTCATTTTAAGGGTTTCATCGAATGAGTCACTTTGGTATTGCAAACGATCCAAAGAAAAAACTTTGTCTCGTATTTATTATTTTAAAAAAATATTACATTTCCTATTTATTTCATTTCATATAATCGCGTTCTCAAAATGACATTTTTCCAGGTTTTATTTGCAGTAGTCATTAACTTATTTTTTTATCCGAGCTTTTGCGAATGGGATGGCAACGCGTTATTAAAAGCTGATTACTTGAGAGGCTAGTACAGATAATAGAATTTTTATTTTTCACCTATAATTTTTTTTTATTTTTCGCCTACGGTTTTTTGTCGAATCCTCATCCCAAAAGCAGCATCATGTTCTGACATGATAAAAATCTTGATATTTATATTAAGTTTTCAGTTTTTAAAAAAAATAGAAAATGTCATCACTATAAACCCTCAAAATTTAAAACTCCACTGATAGTTTCCGTAAAAGAAGAGCGAATTTGTCATGTTTTTATCACCAAAAATAAGCAGAGCTAAAACTAACAACAAAATTTTTAATGTTCAGAAATCAGAAATATACTCAAGTCGTTGATATATCAGAAATATAAGTATATATGTAAGCTTATTACATAGCTAGATTTTTTATCATTCCAGAACAGGATGTTTCTGGGATGAGGTTTTTGGCCTCAAAAATTATCCGTAGGCGAAAAATAAAAAATTTATTACCTGCGCGAGCATCTCAAAAAATCAGCTTTTAATAAGGTGTTGCCATTACATATACAAAAGCTCCAATTAAAAAAAGTTTATTGCTACATCAAATAAATTCTAAAAAAATGTCATATTGAGCACGTGATTATATATATGAAATAAATTGGAAATGTGATATTTTTTCAAACAATAAATGCGATAAAAAGTTTTTTTAATCGTTTACAATACCATATGTGACTCATTCAATGAAACCATTAAAATGAATAGAAATATAATCTAACTCGCACGAGCACGTGGGGCTTGGCCGTTCAAGAAATGATACATTGAAATATGCATAGCAGATTTCATTTTTTGTTCTGTTTCTTTTTCGTTTGAAAAATCTACATGTAAATATATAAAAATGATCTCGATCAATTTGGCATAATCTCACCTCAGAAATTGATTTAAAAAATTGTGAAGTTCAATTATTATACATTTTGAAAAATATATACTCGTAGTTTAAAATTTTATTTTGATATCATTAAAATTGCTACTACTATGACCACTTCTAACGTATGAAACGTTTTTTTATGACCGCCTCTTATAATTACATATTATGAAAATGACTAATGAGCCTCGCATTTAAAAGCAACCTCTAAAATGTTAAAAAAAATCTTAATAATCATTTCCATCCTCATAATTGTTGAGGCAAAATCCGAATTCGGGTGCAATGAAGCACACGACAAAAAAATGATGACGATAAAAAAAATATCTGGAGAAAAAAATCCACCACAAACAGAAACTCCTTTTTTAATTAGAAACCTTAAAGGAACAGGATGATCGAAAAAATAAAATAAAATAAAAATCTTCTGCCCCGTGAACAAAGCAGAAACGTACAAAGCCCTTCTTTTCCCACTCCTCAAAAACTTCAGAAAAGCCACCTCATTAAAAAATACTCCAAATTCATTAGTATTAGTAAATTCTTTAGCAGAAGGAGGCAGACGCACAACGAGAAACAAGTCAGAGGGAAAAAAACGTCTCCTTCAAAAGAAACAATGTTAAAAAGTATGGGGGAAAAATCCCCAAATAACGAATTCAATTATTTTCGCATTTTCTGGTGTTCCTGCACTTGGGAAGCAGGATACCCTCTAGGAGATCCGAGGCCGAAAAATCAATCGACTCTTCCAAGACCAGAAGAAAAAAAAAAGGAAGTCCAATAATGAAAGCCAAGAGCCAAACGAAGATTTAAAGACTTCTTTTTTACTCGATGTATACAAAGTGGAAGTGGGAATTTTTGTTTTAAAATGACGCAAGTCCAACAAAAGAAGTAGGGCAAAATTAAAATTGAAGTTTGTTGATCGTGGAGTCTTTGAACTATGAGCATGCCTTGTTCAATGATGAGTTTTGATTCATTGTTTTCATTTGAATTATTAATGCACATTTGCCCAGTTTGATTTAGCTTAGTTTAGACGATTATTTTTATAAGTTCCCCAATTTTTTTCAAACGTTTTCCAAATGTTAATTAAGTGCACGATTTTATGACGAAAAAGTGAAATATATCGTATTTGTCAAGTTAGAGCCAATTTCTTCCAATTTAAATGGTTAAATATAGTGTAAAGCCTAACTCATGGGGAAAAGATATTATATTCGATTGTCTATTTAATGGCACTTTCAGTAAAAAAGAATCAATTGCTGTTCTCGTGTTCCGCTTTACAACAGAAGGAGTGCAATAGCTTTTGGGAGTATGGACTTCTGAGCACTCCTGAGGGCAAAAGTCTTACTTCTAATTCACAAACAGCACAAAACCCTTTTATGGGACAAACTTCATCTATGCATTTCATCCATTCATCCATAGATCGTAATTTAGATTTGGAACAGAAAATGATCACCTCTCACCCAGTACCCAAAATGGTATTACTCTCGACAGGAGAACTTTGTGACCACGACAGATATAACGTCCACTCACACATGAAAAGTCTTCGGCCATTTGCAGGCATCTATTTGTCCTGGTATTCTTTTGAAACTTATTGCAGAACCAAAATAACAAGCAATAAAAAAACAATTTTTTATAATCAATTCCTACTTAGATTATGAGAAAAAATTTAGGAAGTTAGGATTTATTTTATTTTATTTTATTTTTATTAGGATTTTACTTTTGTATTAAATAATTACAATTGTTGTTGTATTCGTGTTCCTATTTAGGGCTAAAATAGTCATTAGTGTGCCCTCGAGTTTGTTGCAATATGGCAACCCAACACAAAGCTCTTGTAACCCTAACGATGTTTTGTTTACTTAATCCTACAATGGTGGAGTTGTACATGAGCTTCAACTCTTTTATGAAAACTGTTAAATTAAAAATAATAAAATAATATCATATATTTTATTTTTGATCTGTATTATAATTAAGATTTTTTGTATAGTTAATCAGAACTTTCAATTATATTTTTAATGCGAATATAAAATATTTATTCCTTTACTCATTTTAATTGTCAGTATGCTATTTCACAAAATCGTCTGATTCATTTCTTTAAGTCTTCTGCTTTCTTTTTTTAAAAAACCGCCTGCAATAGAATTATTCGCATTTCTCGCTCTTTAAAATTTTCTATTAAATCCATTCCTTTTACATCTTTGTCTTTATCAATTATTTACTATTTACTGTTCATGTTATCGGCATATTCCTTATGTTCAATGTGCTACCGAAGCTACTATTTTTCCGCTCCCGGGCCTAGCGAAGCCGTAGGATGTTCTTTTAAGTTAAAAAATTCTGCCCGGTGCCTTCAACAGATGAAGGCACCGAATCTGAAAAAAAACCCATGCTTATAGGTAAAAAAAAATTAATTATATTGCAAAAAGTCGTAACCGTAACTACCCCATAGAAGTATTTGTTTATTTCATCCGCCATTTTTATTGGCGACCTGGCATCCTTGGCGCAGCAAGGGGAACACTATACGTAACCTTTACCCTGATTTACAATGGAAGGAGGGTTGCGGTAGCTCCTGAGGGTATAGACCCTGAGCATCCAAGATCAGAAGTCATAGCTCACATACGTAACAAACCCTTTGTACGGATCGGACTTCATACATGCATTTCATTCATTCAACCACAGATCGTCATTGAGATCTGAAATATGGAAAGATCACCTCTGACTCAGTATCCCAAGTGGTACTCTCCACATGAAGAACTTTGTGACCACGACAAATTTAACGTCCACCATATATGGAGAGTCCTCGACTGGTAGGTTCGAACGTCCAGCCCAAGGGATGCGAATCCAAATGCCCTACCAACCAGGTTATCCTGGCCTAACAATTACAATTACTATAAATAATTGATCAAAAATTATTCTAGCAATGAATTTGAGGATTCAAAGCCAATTGAGGACTCAAAATCAGTTGTGGCAATACAAAATGCGTGAATTTTCTGCAACAATTGGGGTACCGAAATGCAGATTAGAAGTTTCTAATTATCTTTATTTTGTATTATTTTAATTTAAAAGTACTTCAAAATGAATCAGATAAATCGATGCATCAACATCATGAAAATAAACAGAATCGTTTAAAATAATTGGTTGAAAATATGTTAAGCTTAACTTTATTACAGCGCGGAAAAAAACTGAATTCGTTACTTATTAGGAGGAGGGGAAATGAAAATTTTAGCGAGAAAGTTGATTTTTAATTAATTAATAAAAAATTACCGATTCAATATTAGAAAAAAAAACTATATTAACATCAAATGTCATCTACTACAAGTTAAAAAAAATGTACTTGAACTTGATTGGATGAAAGAAATGTATTTTATTAACGATTGAACATTTATACTATATATATATAGGGAGAGTGTGAGCTAATAGTAGGAATTAAAAAACATATCTGTAGATTTGCATAATTTGTAATCATTGACTATATTATTAAAATACATATAATATTTGTGAGCGTATTCGAACCTCTTAGTTCAAATAGGAAATTAAATGAAATAAAGAGGCACCAAATAAAATATAGAATTCAATCTTAACGGAATACAAATTAAGAATAGAATAAACAATATAATAAACTAGTTGCTTAAAGAACAAAATTATAAGATAAGAGATTATGAGATAACATAATTGGGAATAGTTGAGCAAAACCATAACTTTCGAAGCATTTAAAATAAGTGTTAAAAAACTTTCTTTCTAAAGCGACATATGCACTTCATAGTTTTCAACTGCATCTTTGAAAAAACAAATTATGATCATTTCTTTATCCAAAACGTTCAATCAAATTTTTCTCACACTGTCGAAGGATCACCCCTAAAAAGTATAACTCAATGTTTTTCAAAAGTATCTGGTATAAAGAATCGGCATTTGTAATGAAGAATTAAGAAGAAGAAGAATTACCAATCTCTAGGCAACTTAATTAACACTAACATTTGGCATCTTATATGGGCACCTTCTTATGAGACATGAAAATAAGTGACAGAGACAGATCTGTTAGGTAAAATTTACGGAATCATTGTGAATTCAATAGGATTTCAAATAAATATGCTGATGGCAAGAGTTAACAACAACAAAAAATACAAACATTTTACTTTATATAATTCAATTATTATTTTTAAACAATCATTTTAAACAAAGATTTAGCAAAGCAATTTAAAGTTTAAATAAGTACTTACTTTCTTTTCCTAAGTCAGGTACTTTGATAAACATCAAATACTTATAACAGAAATCCCAATTTCCAGGCTTTTTAAAATAGTACTATGGAATTCTCAGTTAATGAAAATAAGATGTGTAGATATTTTCACCACAAAATCATCTTTCCTTGTCATTTACAAACTTCACTAAGTAGCATTGTCATGTATGAGTTCTATGAAATATCCTTGTGAAATATTAGCAACACCAACACCATTTGCGCCATTTTTAGTCTTCTGCGACTATACTAAAGTTATTGTTTTAGGAAATTTCTTAATGAATTGTTCAGTCTTCTTGAATGAATAGGAGGGTTAAAAAATTGTTCTATATTATTTAATAAAATTTTTAAATAGAAATAAAATTATACGTGGATTCTGGGCTAATTTCGATCGCCATCTTTCGAAATCTTAAGGTGAGTTCATACAAAGCTAACTATTGGGTGCAATAGAAGATCACGCCTTCTTCCTGAAAAACGGGACAGTGGAACACACACAATGGGACAGTGAAAAATGGTTTTCACAACAAGACAACAATTAGCCATTGTCCGGTCGCCGTCACGCTGTCTCAACTGCTCCTACGACAACAATACAGAGATGACAGCACAGGGACAACTATTGAGCGCAATTGTTGGCCTCGTTTGAACCCAGATTTAGCATTATAAAAACGTCATTTCTGTACATGTAACTTCCGCATCATGCAGTATCAAAACAGAAAAATTAGATATGAAAATGATAAAACGATTGTTGGCCTTCTTAAGGTGGGTTCACAAGAGGCCAATTATTGCGCGCAATAGAAGAACAGGCCTACTTCTGGAAAAATCACGTGACCACAATGGGATAATTGCAAGACGGGGACAACCATTTGCCATTGTCACAAGACGTTACCTCTACTCTTCAGATGAGAACAATACATAGACAACAGCACAGGGATAACGATTGCGCACAATAATTTGCCTTGTGTGAACCCACCTTTATGCCATAATAATCGCATGCCTTTGGCGAATGTTAGTTACAAAAAATGCTATTATCGAGCTATATTTGGAAATTGTTTTCAGGTTGATCCCTAGGATGTGGCTCAAACATTACTAAGAGAAGGCCAAACGCGAATTTTGGACAAGATTTTAAGATTCAAACCAGAGTATCAACATTAGCCCTGACACAGACCAGACGCCCAACACTTGATCTGCCACAAATCTATAAATTACCAATATCGTCAGACACATATTACCAAAATCATCTGGTGATCGACAAGCCGCCAACCACTTGGCAGATTTGGTTCCAAACTTGTTAGACATTCAATTTTTAAATATTAGGTATGTGTAAAATCTTGTACCAAATTCTATTTATGAAGTTCTTTTCATTTTGTAATTATTAAATTGATGTAGATACGGACAGTCAGACAAATAGACATCTTCTCAAGAGATTTTATTCAAAGTTAGATAAACATTTACAACTTTGACATAATGACCACATTCCAAATTTTTTTTAGTTTATTAGTTTTGTTTATTTATATTAACTTACCGTTGTAAAGCAACACTAGGGCTATTTTGGGAAGGATCTCGTAACTTTGAACAATGGTTAGATGGCGAGGACGACATCTAAACTGGCATCCACTCCACACTACACCAGTGGTTCTACAATGTGGTTTAGACCGCCTTTTACGATTATTCTTTGGTGGCATCGGGTCTCGAACTTGAAACTCTATGGCTCACGAACCGAGCCTTAACACCAGGCCACTGTGGCACCCAAATTGTAGCTGAGTATGTTTTTTGGGTTATAGTGTTGTATGACAGACATAATTCCTAAAATGAATTTTTTGATTTCTGGGAAGGTGTGTCTACAATGTGGAGATGCATTAAAATTTTGTGATCGAATTCTTTGACGATAAAGGTATTTTTCCCTCATATAAAAATAGAAACATTAGTTGTACGTGCATTTATGTAAAAGTAAGTTTTAATGATTAACCTATTCGTATTTGATTTAATGTTTACCGTATCCACATTAAAATACCTACACAGATTATTGAGTTTCAATAGATGTAGATTCTCGCCAAACATTACCTGTGTACCATTGGCAGTGGTCTCCTTAAAACTTTCTTGCTTGATCTTGTTGTGTTGTGACTTATGACACTTTAAGCTCACTGAAAGTTATCTGTCGGTAATTTAAGCTGAGTGAGCATCTCTTGATTTCTCAGTAAAGCCAGCTAGGGCCAAGATTATGATTTAGCTATTTCTTGCATCACATTCACTTCCACAACCCCTTTTTACAGGGAAGAACATTTATACAGATACAGCACAGAAGAAGAACAACCATGCTCGAACCCGGGAACCCCAGATCAAGGAAAAGGCACTCTACCTCTAAGCAAGGAGGCCGGCTTAAGAATGGTATTACCTAAAACATCTTTTATTGCATTATTATACAAATTCCGAAGTACTAAAATTTGGTGTAAATTTATTTTTTTAGAATCTGTCCTTTAAATCAGGAATTTTGTTAATAAATTTCTGGTATGCGATGAAAAGTATCAGAAACAGAATTTCGATTTTAAGCAAGTTAGTTCGAATCAATTAGAACCAAAAATTCAAACAAAGCTATATTTTTAGTCACAAAATTCCATAAAAAATTTCATATCTTAAATTCATTGCTCTTATTTTTAATTATCCCGTTTACATGTTTCTGAAAGTACAAACTGTCAAGCATTTATTGGATCAGGTTCAAACTCTGATGAAATGTCTACAATGAAGATATTAAATATGTTTATTAATCAAATTTTTATCTGTATTGCTTTCTTCATTCTGTAGTCATCCTATTATCGTGTCATCAGACAAATAGACAGATAGACCTTTCTCTTAACGGATTTCACTCAAAATTTGAAAGAAATCTAAAAATTTGGAATGATGATTGTGTGAAATTTTTTTCATCGGAATATCTTAAAACAATTTTTTATTATATCTCTCAGAGACGGACAAGAGGATATATAGATGTTTTGCTAAAAAATGTGTTCTCTTTCTAAATTCAGGGAGCTATAAAAGGAAAGATCATTAACAACTCGGATTTTTTTTTGATGATTACAATGCTTTCTCTATATTTCTTATTCGAGTAAGGGAAAAACTTGCAAAATAAGCCCTAGATTGTCGAAAGCACATTAAAGTCCCTGAATCTCCTTCCCAGTTCCTGATGTGCATTTTACAAGTACAGGAATGCAACTCATTTCACTAAGCAATATCATATGCAGCACTTATTACAAATGTAAGCAAATCATAAAGCCTAATTCTTATCTATATTCCTCTCTAACCGTTTTTCAGAAGGCAGGTTTATGGATATATGTATATAATCAAGATAATACTTAAGATTAATAAACGGGTTTCATCAAAAAAGTCAAAATCGATCTATCCATCCATCCAAATGTTTGCCCAAAGTTTATCATCTTGAATGTTTACCAGAAATAGCAACAAACAGTTCTTTTGTAGTCACTAATGACCCTTACCATGGACAAGCGTGCTAACGGCCCTCGGCGTTTTTAAACCGAATGAGTGTCTTTTGCTTTTGAAGTAGAGCCAACTAGAGTCAATATTATGATTTAGCTACACGCTCATCACATTCGCTTGCACGGTTCCTTCTTATAGAGGGTCGCATTCACTCACCTCAGAGATAGAACACAGAAACCGGAACTCGAACCCATGACGCCTAGATCATGAAAAAGACGTGCTACACCATTGTCACGATGCAGGAACAAAAGGCTCTTAATTGTGCAATAAAATTTCATTATTATATTTGACGAGAAATCGCCTTAAAAGAATTTATCTCTGACGATCATACATCGCTCTTAAGTCTATTCATAATGAGTGCTATATGTTTAAATAATATTTCACATTTTTAATAAGTTTGTATTTTCTTTTTGAAACAATTCAAAATTTCACTTTAATGGGCAGGGGTCTAAAAACAGGTGAAAACGTTCGGAATGAAAATTTTGAAAAACGCATTAAAATAACGATATTTTTTAATTTTTGCATTAAAAAAATTGAAAAAAGAAAATGAAATATAAAATTGCAAATTTCAAGTTATCTTATTAGATTATTATTATTTTTTTAAGCATTATTTGTCTCAATTAATTTAAACCTCTAACCAGTTTCAGTCG
>JAOUZG010008327.1:6036980-6047114 GCA_026289955.1 Argiope argentata | reverse complement strand
ACACACACACACACACACACACACACACACACACACACACACACACAAACGGAGAGTGTGAGCTAATAGTAGGAATTGAAAAAAGATTGAATTAGGTGGCCATATTTGGCGAATAATCATCAAAGTTATTCATGATTATTCACCAGTTGGCGACGGTAGTTTATTGTGTTAAGTTTGGTGACGGTATCATCCCTAGTACCACACAGATATTGTACAATATTGTTTAATATCATGTAATATCGCACAATACTGTACAATATTATGCTACAGGATATGCTACCTGGGATATACTATGTCTAAACCAGATCAAACCTTAAAAGGGTGACTGAATGCGTTGCCATTAAATAAAAATTACTTTAACCAAAAGCTGATGTTTAATCAATTTTGGGATAAAATCTATTTATGTACGATCCCACACATCAACAAGCTATATCAAGACTCTAAAGCCAAAAATCGAAATGACCTATAAAACAGACAATAATGTGGACAGGTTTGCTAGAACTACTTCGTTGGCTGGTTAAATTGCGATATTGGCTACGTACTAGATGAAAATGAATTTCAACTGAATTTCGCCAAGAGAATGTGGTTAGAAACAACAAAGAAGTAATTCTGCTGGTTGCCAACTCCCTCAAAAAATCATTCTTCGCATTTAACAGAAATTTGCAACGAGTTACCAAGCAACATCTTTTCAGAAAAAGAAGAATTAAATAAAAATATGGTTATAACTTCATCTAAAATGTACAAACGCGAAGTCTAAGACAAATAAAAAAATAATAATAAAAGAATAAAATGGCATTCACGTTTTCAACTTGCAGAAAACAGAACTATGTCTTAATTACATTAATCCACCTATTAGCAACACACCAAAAGACGCCAAACTTTTGCTGCAACTTGGATAAAAATATGCTCCTACTTCTCCTACTTTCGGTGGAGAAAGAGAAACGAGGATGCCACTCAACTCTGAGAATAAATGTTACCTTTTTTACACCTCTTCTTCTTTTGTTAATAGCAAACAGAACAGAGGAATGTAAAATTAGATTTAATTCACGATTATCTGCTGAGAGCTGATAGTTTAAGCGAAGATACTTCCTGTAATAGTAATAGTTAAAGTTCCTTAATATCTTTTTTTTTCTTACCTCTTCTTTAGTTTTCTTGTAATTAGAAGTGTTCGTGCAATTTTTGCTGTTTCATGCTTTATAAATTAGTGGTACGTATTTTAATGGCATTCTCTTGTATACTTTATTTTTTTAAAAAAAGAAGTTTTTAGTGTCTTTTGTATGAAGAACCGCCTATTTTGTACATGAAAGAGAATTTTTGGAAAATGCAAAGTACTATTAAACTAATTAGCTTTAAATCTAATTCATATTGATTTTGAAACATACTTTTGTTGTTAGAAGGGAAAGATATATATTGCTCTGTAAAACAACTGTAGATTTTAGTAGATAAGAATTTTGGATGCCGGCAAAATAAAGCGAACAATGATGACTTTTTATCACGCAAAATATCAAAAATCAAAAGACAAATAGAAATAAAGATGAAAAAATTTAAAATTAATCTCCAACAATTCACGCACAAAACAAACTTTTGCATTTTAAACCACAGAACCATTCCTGCAGAAATCTGTTTTGTTAACATGTAAAATATCGAACGGAAAACAGATTTCTACAGTAATGGTTGTGAAGGGTCCCTTTTGCCAAATGTAAGGATTGAAGGTCGCAGTACGAACCTGCGACGTTTGGGCCTGTAACCGAGTAACATACCGATCGTGAAAAAGGGGCCCGTCAGCTCGAAGGATATTATCTGGCTTATAAGGCTGACGCTACAGTACTCCCCTACCAGTGAGTCGGACGAGAGACGAACGATTTTGAAAGCGCCAAGCGTGTGAAGAGCATGCGAGTTCGTTGGTGCGTCGAGTTAGCAACGGCTTTTTGGTGTGCTGAGTTAGCGACGGCTTTGTTGGCGCCACGACTGTTGCAGAAGGTTGCGTTGTCAAGGTCACCAATGTAGCGATTGAAGGTCGCAGTACGAACCTGCGACGTTTGGGCCTGTAGCCGAGTAACATACCGATCGAGCAAAAGGGACCCTTCAGCACGAAGGATATTATCTGGCTTATAAGTGTGACACTACAGTTGTGTTTCAAAGGAAGAACGCTGTTTCAAAGGAAGATAATACATTAAGGGCAAGGGCAATTCAATGTTTATACTATGAATTATTAAATCAACTTTATTTAACTGTACACGTTGAAAAAACATAAATTTATTGGCTACGATTATTTTGGGGATCGACGAATGAATTATTGATATCCAACGCGAATTTCATAACAGATTCAAAATGGACCGAATTGAATTGTTTCGTCACGTAACAAGATCTTACATTGCGTTAATAATTGCATTGTGTTGCGTTGTACTGATAACACACGGCTATTTTGAATCTTATCTTTGCCCAAGAGACTTATTAACTAAAACAGGACTGCATGGTGGCTATCGCGAACAATTCAGAGATACGGAACTGAATTGAAATTTGAATGTTGTAAAGTTTATTCTGTGGGGAGACGTGCTATTTTTTGGAAATATTTTTAGACAAATTTACCGGAAAACCCGTGCTTGTGCATGACCAAAAATAAAAAAAAAAGATTGAAATGAAATCTGCTATGCCTATTTCAGTGTATCATGTCAGAACATCATTTCTTGAAAGGCCAAGCACCACGTGCTAGTGCGAGTTAAATTATATTTTTTATTCATTTTAATCGCTTTCATTGAATGAGTCACTTTAGTATTGCAAACGATCCAAAAAAACTTTGTCTCGCATTGATTGTTTAACAAAAATATCGCATTTCCTCTTTATTTCATTTCATATAATCACGTGCTCAAAATGACATTTTTTCAGGTTTTATTTGCTGTAGTCATTAACTTATTTTCTTTAAATCAGTGCTTTTGCAAATGTAATGGCAACGCGTTATTAAAAGCTGAATTTTTTTTTTTTTGAGATGCTCGAGCAGATAATAAAATTTCAATTTTTCACTTACGGATTTTTGTTGATGCCAAAAATCGAAAATAACATCATGTTTTGGCATGATAAAAGGAGCTACTAATGAAAAAAAAAATCCAAAATTTCACCTAATTTTTAATTATTTAAAAGGATAAAATTTAAACTTAACTTTAAATAAATTTAAAGGTAAGTAATTTTTTTTAATAATTTTACTTTTTACCTACGAATTTTTGTTGATGACACAAACATCAATCCCAAAACAACATCACATTCTGACATGATAAAAAAATCTAATAATTAAAATGTAAATTAAAGTTATTATATAAAAGAATTTCAGTAATTAAAATGTGATATAAAAGTGATAAAACATTTTAAGTCAGGCGATTGCATTAAAACGTTGCTTCTTGCCATTATTCTTATTTCCTGAACAGTTTTTGTAAAACCATTTGAAATGTTTTTCTATGCTAATTTTTTTTTGCAGGTTGAATTTATTTTTATACTAGCATAATACATACATTTCTTTTGTACTATTTTACAGGTTTGGATCGATTTTCTGCAGTTTTAAAACTTAATGGAATTTGTGGTTTAATATCCCAGTATACCCTGCGGTTCATGAAATAGTGAGAAAGCAGTATGTTAATTTAAAACTATTTTATTGTTGTTTTAATGTTCCTCGATTCGAAAAAAAATGGAAAAATTTCTTGTTATTTATTAGTCGAATCTCAATATTTAAAGATTGGAAAGGAGGTCAGTTTATTTCAAAATTCCTATTTTTACTTTCTCTGATAAATTTATTTATTAAACATTTTTCAGGATTTCAAGAAAATCATATTATATACATTTAATTTAGAACTCTTTCGCTTAATACTTCTCTTTATCCTCCTCTCCCATCCCCTCCAAAACACCTGCCATATTTTTTACCTTTTGGAAAAATCTTTTGCTATTTAACTGATATATTTTGGTTCCATTCATGTTTTATGGATTGGTTATATGTAAAAATTCAAAAATGTTACAGTTCTACAGGGTGTTTGAAAACATTTATCCCGAATGTAGTAAACCGAACTCCTCGACTTATTCAGAAAATCATCATTTCTTATTTCTCACATATTTTCTTTGAAAATTATTGAAATGATAAGCAAAGAATATATTTACCAACTAATTATACGCTATTCCGAAAAAAGGGGAAAAAAACATTAACTACACACTGGACTACCAACTGATTAGTTTAAAATAAAAATTCGTTAGAAGACATGGACTATTTTTATGGATAAAATCTTCACCAAGTATATAACGGGAAAAAGCAGAGCATTTATTAAACTAAATAAAAGAAAATTCAAAGGCCATTGGAGTAAGTTAAATCAGCAAGTTTTGTAACTGTAACATTATTAATGTAAGATTTTGAAACATAATAGTTATTTAAGGGCGTACTTTATAATTTCTGTTGTTGTTGTGTTGTGACTAATGGCACTTGCCGTGGATAAGCTTCCGCTAATACGATAAGAAGATTTTAAGTCTAAGAAATGCGTCTCTTTGTTTTACAAGTAGCGCCATCTAGGGTCAAAGAGTACGATTAGCTACACACACGTCACAACCATTTTTAGAAGGCGGACAACATTCATGCAAAGTCATTCATACAACTCGGATCGTAATTTAGACCTGGAGCAGAGAACGATCACCTGTGACCCAGTACCCCCAGTGGTATTACTCTCGACATGGAGGACCGAGCGACCACGAACAGATTTAACGAGCGCCAATCGCCACACGCTCGGGGAATCTTCTGGCCGGGGAGCTTTCAACCCGCAACCTGAGTACGAGTCCAACGCTCTACCATCCAGGCCTTTGTTACTGGTAATTATGACAATGATCAACATTTGTGGAATATTGTTCACTACTTGTGGAAAATTGTTCACTATTTGTAGAAAATTGTTCACTGTGGAATATTGTTCAAGACTGTGGTACCTAGGTATGCAACATTGAGTGGAACTATTGAACATTGTGGCTGAAAATGCTGCCTTTTATTTATCCTACCGACGATTACTAAGATAGAACATTGTAGCAATAAGATTTGTAAATTTTGAAAAATCTGCCATTTTCAGGCAGTTGTTTCTTTAGATAGTCAAACTTTCCGTGAAAAGATCACATTGGATAATAAACTATTTTTAATGATTAATCGTCGAGCTAGTGAAACAAAGCTCACGCGGAAAATCATTTCTTGATCAACATGATTCATATTTTCCACCAGGTCTTTTGCTGTTCTAGAAAAAAATGTAACAAAAGATTGCCAAAGTATTTGGCAACGCAATGCATAGTGATTTCTATACAAGTAGCAGTGTTAAATGATGTAAAAGAACAAATGTAGATTTAACCTTATAGAAACTGTATTATTTTCCTATGACAAATACCTTAAATAGTAATGAAATAAAATTATTAATAAATTTCTTTGTTTATAATCTAATAGAAAATACCATTCCTTTTTTGCTCTGATGTTTGCTTTAAGAGTTATTTCAAAGTTATTGTTTCAATTTCTTTACCTCAGATCAGATTAAAAGTAAAGAGAATTTTGGATAATCTCAATAGTTGCTAAGAATAATTTAGAAAATGAAACCTCGATCATAAATGGAAAACATAACACTCTATTAATAAGTCAAAAAGAGATATTTTTATTCTAGGACAAAATTTTGATTCTTCCTTTGGAATGACAAAACGCAGTGTGATGAAAAATATCCTCTCCATGCAGCTGTTGATGTTTGTGCAATCTTAAGTAATGGAGGCGCCAGGCGAGAGCCGATGTCCGATGTTCAAATCACGTCCGGGTCACCAATGCGGCGTTGTTAGTGGATATAGCTTGACCCAAACTCCCAATATTATGGTTAGTAGCCGTGTAATATACCGATCCAGCAAAAGGGACCCTTCAGCTCAAGAGATGTTATATTTCTTATATAACTTTCACCACAGCAGAAAACGGTAAGATAAGACATTCCTTCGAGAGATATCTTAAATAACTTTACATTTTTTTCTTAGGTTTATAACAATAGCTATTTTATATTATAAATAGTAAAGGAAGCAACTGATACATTAATTGGTAACTAACTTACATTAAGCTGTAATAATAAACTTTATTACAGCTTAAGTAAGTTACATTAAGCTGTAATACAAGCAGCAGTGAAAAAGGAAGAAAAAACTCTTTATTTGTAATAAAAAATAATGACACATTAATCATTTTTTGATGTCTGAAATGAATAAGGATTTACTTTTTTTATTCCTATCATTAAAAAGAAATCTTCTCTTTTGAAAAGTGTTTATTGAATTAGAAACGAAGGACATCGGATCATTTAAAATACCGCCTACCTACCTAAACACCGCCTCTTCCATCAAGTCAGAGTTGACGTCAAATGTTAAACGACTTCTTTAACAAAAGAATTAAAAATCGGTGTCTAGGGATATTAATGATACCAGCCTCCCACCTCGCTTTTAGAATGTGCATGGTATTACAGTTTTGACATACTATTTGTTTTGACTGTCTAGTAGTTTGTGAAAAAAAAATGTTTTAACTTTTTATTGAAGAGAATGACTTGGAAATAATCATAAATATTAACACAAAGGCCACAAAGGTATTGTTTATGGTAATATACAGGCTTCGAAAATTAATAGTTCGCCCTTTTATGAAGCTTTGGACGTTTGATTTCTGGATGGAATGCGTACATTGTACTACATCATAAATTTTAAAAACTATTTCGTAGTGATTTTTCATTTGGGGGGGTAAATTAATGATAAGGAAAAGTTTCTCTGTCAGAACACTGTATATGTCATAAAATGAAGCTAAAATTTCTTGTTAACTAAATGCCCGCGATAATTTTTTTAACAATTTTTGATATCAAGATATTAAATTTTAGATAAAAGATTTATTCTTTTTTATCGTCTAAATCTTTTTTTTTCTGTTCTGTTTATAAAACTAAATCATAACATTATTTCACAAATTTATATTTCAATTAAAACTGAGGTGCTTTATGAATTTCGAAAACCATTCTGCGCCAAAAAAATTCCTTTTTTTCTGGCCAGGATATCCTGGTTGATAGGGAGTTGAATTCGAGTTCGAACCTGCCAGTCGAAGACTCCCAGTGTGTGTGTGTGTATGTGTGTGTGTGTGTGTGCGCGCGTGCGTGCTTGCGTGTGTGGTGAGGCAGGAAAGCGTAACATCTGTCTTGGTCACAAAGTCCTCCAAGTCGAAATTAATGCTACTAGGGGTAATAGGTCAGAAGTGATGACTTTCTTTTCCAGATGCAAATTACGATCTGTGGATCAATGAATGAAGTCCACCCCGTAAAAAGGGTTTGTGACCTGTGGGAGATAGAAGTCAGACTTCTACTCTCGAGTACTCAGGGGTCTATATCCTCAAGAGCCACTGCAACCCTCCTTTCGTTGTAAAAGCGGAACACGAGAACAACAACATCTTTTTGTTTTCAACAAATTTTGTGTTGTTCTTTTATCCATTATCATGTGCAACCTGAAATGAGTTAATTATCTGTTAGATATTTTCGAGGATTTTCAAGTTTGTAAATTTTTTGAAATGATAATGGTTACCAGATGAATCATCGATCATTAAACTTACATCTTTCTTTTACCTTTCATTTACGAAATTTGCAAAGAAAAAGCATTGAAATCATAATAAAAATCTAAATTTGAGAGTTTGACGAATATCCACATTTCAGTTTTTCCTTTGTCCAAACACACCTTTTTTGGAATTATGTCTGCATATCTATCTGTGAGTACAATAACTTAACGATTTTCAGCAAGACGGATTAAATATGGTATAAGATCTCTATTCAGCTAATGATTTCTATTCAGTTTTGAAAGCAGAAGAACCAACTTCACTCAAAGGAAGTCTGTTTAGCCATTTGAATATAATTAAACACAATAACAACAAAACGTTTCCTTGAGATCTTGATGAGCAAAATTCGGTCCATAAGTTTTATATCAAAAAATTAAATATGTATCAGGTATAAAACTAAATCCATTTAGGAATGAACCGTTTATCGGTGCGTAATTTTCGCAAGTATATAAACATATTAACTCAAACCAAAAGACTCAAACATTTGAAATTATATATTTGATTTTGAGACTGAAATCGACATCAATCCTCATATGTGGTTTTAATCAGTCTGAAGAAATAAACCCATAAGTTATATTTGTTTATTTGGTATTTTTGTACGAACCACATTCCAGGATCAGAAATTGAATTTCATTCATTTCTGATGTTAGAAGACTATGATTTAGTTCTAACGGTCAATGATGAACTTTGTGCATATTTTTCTCTTTTAAAACATCTATTCAATTTTTACAAGAATCTGACGCTGAATTTCATTTGTCTTTATTGTTTAGAACTGAATTTTGATACAAGGATCAACGATGTATTTCAACCATTTTTGTCCTTCGAAGTCCAACTAAGAAGATGAATTTCCCCTGTCTCTAAAGTTAAATATTGGTTTTAGATAATTGTACAAATATAAATTATGAATTTTGTCTCAGTTACCACTCACTGTTTTCTTTCAAAATTAAAATGTTGATTTTAGTCCATTTCGTTCTCCCATGGGACATCTATTATTTTTGGCAAACAAATCGGATGACAGATGTCCCTCATCATTTTCGTTGACATTCATAATTTTGATTAAAAGTTGAAATACTCATTTTTTTATCAATCTCGCCAATTATTAATTTAAATTTAAGGATAAGATGATGAATTTCATCTGATTCTGGCGTTAATATTTCAAACTTTTCTGCAGGGATCATATGTTATTCATTAACCAATCTCTCTAACAACATTTTTTGAGTTAATATGTGCATAGAAACACGCAGATTCACACATATATCTTCCTTGTATATATACAGTGAAGTGACAAAAGTCATGGGATAGCAATATGCAAATATACAGATGGCAGTAGTATCGCAGCGAAAAAGTATAAATGCGCAGTTCATTTTCCAGAGCTTTCATTTGTGTTCAAGTTATTCACGTGAACAGTTTTTTCGTGATTTATGGCGGCACGACGAGAATTAACAGGCTTTGAACGTGGAATGTTAGTTGGAGCTAGACGCATGGGTCATTCCATTGCGGATATCGTTAGTGAATTCAACATTCCGTGATCCACAGTATCAAGAGTGTGCCGAGAGTATGAAATTTCAGGCATCACATCCCATCATGGACAGCGCAGTGGGTGACCACCTGCACTTAAAGACCGAAACCACCGACGTCTGTGTAGAATGGTCAATGTTAATAGACAAGCAACACTTCGTCAAATAACTGCAGGAATCAATGTGAGACGTACGAGGGACGTGTCCGATAGGACTGTGCGGCGAAATTTGTCTTCCTTGGGCAATGACAGCAGAAGACCGACTAGAGTGCCTTTACTGACAGCACGGCATCGCCTGCAGCGACTCTCTTGGGCTCGTGAGCATATCGACTGGTCCCTAGACCAGTGGAAAACCGTGGCGTGGTCAGATGATTCACGATTTCAGTTGTTACGAGCTGATGGTAGAGTTCGAGTGCGGCGCAGACCCCACGAAGCCATGGACCCAAACTGTCAGCAAGGCACTGTTCAAGGTGGTGGTGGATGCATAATGGTGTGGGCTGTTTTAACATGACATGGACTCGGTCCTCTGGTGCAACTGAACCGATCATTGACTGGAAATGGTTATGTTCAGCTGCTTGCAGATCATTTGCAGCCATTCATGGACTTCACGTACCCACACAACCATGGGATTTTTATGGTTGACAATGCGCCATGTCACCTGGCCAGAACTGTTCGCGATTAGTTTGAAGAACATTCCGGACAATTCCGGTGCATGATCTGGCCACCTAGATCGCCTGATATGAATCCTATCGAGCATTTATGCGATATCATCGAAAGGTCCGCTCGTGCCCAAACTCCTGCACCATCCACACTTTCACAATTATGGACGTCTATACAGACAGCATGGCTCAGTATTCCGGCAGGGGACTTCCAACGACTTGTGGACTCCATGACACGTCGAGTTGTTGCACTTCGCCAAGAAAAAGGAGGACCGACACGATACTAACAGTCATCCCGTGACTTTTGTCACTTCAGTGTATATATATATATATATATATATATATATATATATATATATATA